>JAWLRI010000942.1:0-51275 GCA_034781795.1 Crypturellus tataupa | reverse complement strand
CGCGGGCGCCGGCTACGCGCTCCTGCACGCAACAGGTAACGGCTCCTGCTGGGAACTAACCCGCAGAAACAGGGGGGGGAAAAGGCAGCGGTTGGGGTGGGGAAATGCTGCCGGGCCGGTGGCTCCGGGCCCCGGCCACCCCCGGGGCCGGGCGGTTTCGGAAAACGTCGGGGAAAAACAAACAAACAAACAAAAGAACAAGATAGGAAAGACAACAAAGCGGCAGCAACGAAACAATAACCCCCGGCGAGCTCTGTGCAGGAATAGTGACAGCAGCGACCTTCTCGTTGCAGTGCCCGCCAAGCAATTATGTTCACAGGGCAGGAGGGGAAAAGAGGGGTTCCTTTTTGTTTTATTTAAATTCATTTTGCCGTTCATCTTTTTTTTTTTTTTTTTTCTCCTGGCCTTGGAGATAGCCCCTCTGCTAGCGAAGACCCCGTTTCCTCCCAGAAACGAGGTGCTGAGAGGTGCGTGGCTGCCCTCCCGCCCGCCGGCTGCAGCCCCGTTTCGCTCGCGCCGCTGCGTATCCTGCCGCTCCCGACTTACCCCAACCAGGGCTTTCCAGCCCAGCGCGGTGCTTGCTTGGGCTGAAACAAAAGATGCCAGTGTGGGCATCTAATAGACCATGCAGTATTGCTTTGGAAATAAAAAGCTTTAAATTATCAACAAGTTAACTTGCAAAGCATTGCGCTGGGTGGCCGCAAGGAAGGTATTTTGTTGCAAGGCAAATGGCAATTTTGAGAGAGCTTCTTGAAGCACTAATTTTTTTCCAGTCCCTTTTTTTTTTCCCCCACTGATTCATTTTCCTTTCTTTCTTCTCGACCTGCTCGCTTTCTCACTATCTTAGAATTGGTAAATGTGCTCTAGGCAGAAATAGCCATTTTAGATAAGAAATAAAATTCTGACTACGTTTCTTAGTACATTGTTTGAAATAGCATCCTAACCAAATTGCTTAATAAATGAGAAAGTTCTTTTTTCTGTTGAAAAGAGTGAAAAGATTTTTTCAAAGGAGATGGGAGAAGACTGTGTCCCAAATCTATTTATAAAGCCATAAAATCAAGATAACTTTTAATTTCTCCTTTCCCAGATCTTCTGCCAGCATGCAATGGAGAAATAACAACTATGTCTTTCCTACAAGATGTTGTGGACATTTTGCTTCAGTATGTGGTGAAAAGTTTTGATAGATCAACAAAAGTTATTGATTTCCATTACCCGAATGAGCTGCTCCAGGAATATAACTGGGAACTGGCAGATCAGCCACAAACCTTGGAAGAAATTTTATTGAACTGCAGAACAACTCTGAAGTATGCAATTAAAACAGGTAATAGCCATGCTCATTTTCTACCCTGTATGGTCTCATCCATTGATTAAAGGTGTCATTTCATCCTCTCATGAAGCATCAAGGATTCAAATAGCTCCTGTATTGTGTCAGTTTAAGCCAATTTTTAGCAGAGACAAGCAATTTTTAAGGCAATTTTTAGCAGAGAAAAGGATCATTTTCCTAAATGATAAAATACTCTAGCAACCCTGCCTCTGTAACTCTGTGCAGCATTACGCACCCTTGCTAATTTAAAATTAATTCTCCCACGCAGCAGAGTTGCACCTTGTATCCCCGAGGAGTATTTTAACCACTTTTGAAACCTTCTTCCCTTCCTCTTCATCCGTTTTACCTGTTACGGGCTGGGGATCCTCTCTTGCTCCCTGCAGAGCACAGAGGCAGCCGGGACGTGCCTGCTCGGAATGGAGGAGAGAAGAAGGGGGTGACGGGAACCAGCCCCTTTGACAGACAAAAATAACAATAAATGTCCTGTAAACAGGAGCTCTAAATGGCCGTTTGCTATATCTGTCTGCTTACCTGCAGGACAGAAAAAAACAGAAAATCAGGCAGAATTGAACACAGGAGAATGGTGGGGGATTTTTTTCAACGGATCAAGCAATAAAATTAAAGCCAAATTATTTTAAGGTTTGAATAGCCATTTTGTTATTTTTGACTGAGAAGGGCAGGGATCATTTAATTTCTATTTGCCCACAGCCCCATCAGTCACATTCCTTCCCTCCGCCCGCCCCCCAAGTTGGGCTTAACCTCCGCAGCCCTGTGCCTGTGGAAGCAGCTCGGCACGGGAAGCCCGCGGCTCCAAGCCCGAGACCACCTTAAATAAACTGCCGAGGAGCGGGCAAAAAGCACAGCTACAATTATGGCTGTGATTGAAAAATAATGTGGAGTCCAGGGAGTTCTTAGCGGAAATTTGAATTACTGAGAAATTACTTAAAAAATAAGTGTGAATCAATTAGTGCAAAAGACACAGCGGTTGAGGGGAGAATAATGACAGTTTTTGTCACCTTTAAGGAGCAGGACAGAACGAGCCCAGCACAGATTGCTGGCATTTTTGTAACCCTGTTCTTTTGGAGGTGGGACTATCCAGCTGAATGCTTTTGATGTATGACTCTGGTGCTATCAAAACATCTGTAAAATATTGGAATAAATGACGTCCACAGGAACAAAGTCAGTCAATAGATCCATGCCATGTGTCTCGGTATAGCATAGGAAAGGTGTTTTCACTGGATGCTGTGAAACACAGGATCTCTGAATTTGAAATAATAGAATAATAGGGTTTCTTAAACAAATTTCATTAAGCTTTTTTGTCATGTTCTGCTTCACATAATAGACCCACTTCATTATATACGTCCGAAAAGAAACTTCAAACCAACATTATCATCTCCATTCGCCCTCGTGAATATGCGAAGCGTCCCTTTCTGTATTTATTTTTTTCGTTTTCCTTTTTCTCTGTCGTATTTATTCGTTTTAATTAGAGCCGTGTTGCAAGGGTTCAAACCCGGTGCTGGGGGCGGGCGGGCAGAGGCGCCCGCCCGGCTGCCCTGCTCTTCGCTCGGCTGCCGATGCTCTTCGGCGTCCCGGGGCTCCTGCCGCGTCCCAGCGCCCCGGGGGCCGGCAGGGATGGGGGCTCGCGAACCGTGCAGCGGGTTTGCGCCCCAGCACAATGTGCTCGCTTCTTGGCTGCAAAGCGCCTAAAAAGCCCTTGGAGGAGGGGTAGTGCCTGGAGGTTTATGGCCGGGGGTGTTTCTTGCTGCGCTCGGGCTCTAGAAGCCCGCGGAGGGGGGAGCACGGCAGCCGGCGCGGGCTTGGGCAGGCCGGGGCCGCCTGCGCTGCGCCCATCACGGAGGCCAGCAGGCAGCTCGGAAAATAAACTGTGTTGCTTGGAGGAGCCTTATCCTCCACGGGGCATCCCCAAACGCAGCCGCTTTCCCCGGTTTGTCCCGGGCTGGGTAGGCTGCTGGCAGCTCGGGCACGGGCTGCTCGGGTGCCCGCCCTGGGGTGCACACTGCTGTGCAGGCTGCTGCGGCCCCGCTCGTGTGCAGCCTCCGCTGGGTGAAGCACCAGGCAGTGCCCGCAAACACCAGGAAAGATAGACGGGAAATCTGGGGAAGGGTTTCCAGGGGCGTTTACAATGCAGGCGGTTAGAAGTGCCTTGATCCGCCCCAAAGGGCAGGCGGGACTGGGATCCCCGCAGCTCCCGGCAGGCCCTGGTGCGGGCGGCAGGCCCGGGGTTACGGGAGAGCCCGGCCTCGCGCCACCCCTCTGCCCTTCCCGGCTGGGGTATCGCTAAAGCCATCGGAAAGAGTGATCTCCCGTATTTATGTGCCTCTCCCTCCTCACCCCTGCCCCTGTTGTCCCTGCTTTGGGCAGCTCTTTGTTTGCTTGGCGACGATGGTGACAGATAAGCGGCATTTTGGGCGAGAGGTGCCTTGAGCCCCTCGCAAAGACCTTCCTTACCTGCTCGGGATCCTGTGTGCGGGTAAAGCCTCGCCAAACTGTGGCCACCCGTGTGCAGAGAGCTCACTCTAGTACTAGGGCATCAAAAAAGGCAAAGTCTTTCCCTCTGAGATCAAGGGCTAATCGGGAAACTAAGTTTTCTGCGACTCCGTGTGGAAGGGAGCGGAGCGTGGAGGGACAGCCTGCCCTCGGGAGGTGAGAGCGTACCGGAGGGAGCAGAGCCGGCAGCCAGCCGGGTCCCTCGGAGCGACGTCTGCGGAGCAGCGCGGTGCTGCCCTCCCTGCCGGCAGCGGCCCCTTTCCCCAGCTCCGGAGCAGGAGGTGGTGTGTGAGGCTTCCTCGTAGAAACGAGCAGTGACAACGAGGGCGTCCCCTGGGGCTGCTCGTGCAGCCTGGCGCAGAGCTGCTGAGACGTGGTAGTTATGAGTTATGTAGTTATGAGTATGGATTTGGTTATTCCCCGGCTTTTTGCTGTGAGTTTCCAGCACTAGAGCCTTCCTTGGCCTCCCGGAGCTTTCCCATGGCCCAGACTTGACAGTGGTGCTTGGCTCCGAGTTCCCCCTCACTTGCTGTAGCGGGATGTGGGATCCCCTAAATCCATGTGGGAGCCGGCTGGGTTATTGACCCCTAGCTATAAGCAGGGAAAGCTCTCCAGAAAATCACACCCTCAGCAGTGGTGCAGAGGAGCCCCGGGCACAGGGTTTCTGGTGGGGGGGAAGGGGCCTGTCCTACCCGTGTCAGGGAGGCACCAACGAACTGGCTGGCGGCAGCACCAGCTTCCTCGCAGATGATGGTCGCCAGCGGAGAGCTGGATTTTATCCTCCCCCCAGCTTATCCCCTGCCTGCAAAGTCCAATTACGTGGCCTTTGTGCAGAGGAAGGTGGGGAGCAGGGAGCAATTCTCCCGGTGTAATTCTCCAGCCCATGTGCACGCGCCTGATAAGAGGCCACTGGAGACTAAAGACAGTTTCTCCTGGTTCTTGCTGGGCATTTCCTCCCTCATCTTGCTCTATCCTTTGTTTTCCATGAAGGCAGTAGCAGTGCGTAGCCTACGGGTGAGGACAGGTGTTTCTGCAGCAGAGACGCTGCTCTTTGAGTCAGAGGCGCCTCGGTCGTTGTCAGCCTTCCTTCCGCAATCCCTGCTGGGGATTGCGCCGCGTACAGGGGCTTGCAAGGAGCGAGCAGTAA
Source organism: Crypturellus tataupa (assembly GCA_034781795.1). NCBI lineage: Eukaryota > Metazoa > Chordata > Aves > Tinamiformes > Tinamidae > Crypturellus > Crypturellus tataupa. The sequence continues at coordinate 46,296 of JAWLRI010000942.1, read as the reverse complement.
AAACAGTTTTAATGGTTTGCATTCCTCTTCTTAATGGCTCTCGGCACATTTTTTTTTTTTTTAAGAAAAATCTCTGACAGGATTTTAGAGAAATTCAGGAGCCAATTAGAGGACGCACATAAATGGACCATCAGCGCGCTGAGTGTGTTCTTGAGCATCGTTCCAATGTGACAACAATGTTGTTTTAATTGGGTTTATTTAAAATCACAATTACAAGCAGCTATTTATAATTGCACTCTGACAAGGAAGAAATGACAAGTACTGTCACCTTCCCTGCCATCTTTGTACAATCATCAGCCTTTGAGTCATGTGCAAAGCAGGCACCAAAATGTTCCATTTTCTCATTTTGCTCTGTCTATTATAATCATTAGCCATTCATCACTGATGTTATATGTACTGGCAAGCTCTTCAGATGGTGTCTCGTGCATGCCTTTCAAACCTAGCCAGGCAAAAACACATTCAGTGACAACATGTGACACACTAACCGGGGCAAACAGCTATTTTTGTGAGGCAGCATCCTACTAATTTTCAAAGCAAATTGAAAGGATAATGGAGAATGCTGGAATTCATTATTCCATGTCCTACATAATTACTCTACTTATCTTAGAATGAGAAAGAGGAGAAATCCTGCATTTTTCCAAGAAAATCTTTTATTGCTGCTTTGTTCCATACCTTCCTTGTGCATAACAATCCTGGGATGAATATACTATTCAGCACAGAATAGTTTCATCCTGTTTCGTCAACCTTTTAGTAATGTTTTCCATTTTATGCAGGGCATCCTAGATATTTTAATCAACTTTCAACTGGATTGGACATGGTTGGATTGGCAGCAGACTGGCTGACATCAGCAGCAAATACTAATATGTAAGTAGCACATTTTTTCCCTAATAATGTTTAATGCAGTGGTACAGTGATGTTCTACAGTATTAGCTGCTGTAGCTGAATGAATGAAGGAATGTGTTTATATGAAGGTTTCTGGAAAACAATTGCCTTATTTTAAAATGTTTTTGTGTTTATTATTTATATGAAGACTTTCAGTGTTCTCCTGTAGACTCTCTTCTCTAAAATTTCGTCTTATTATACATGATGTTAGCTTTGCTAACCCACCTTTAAATGCGCAGAAAAAATATTTCAGTATTTTGCATGCATAAATATGTAAAATGAAAAGTGTGGTGAATAGGCAGTAACATTTACATAAAGGGAAGGGTATAACCCATACTCTGAGCAGTTATAGCCATTGCAGTCTGCATCTGTGAAATGTCTTTTATAGGCTTTGGGGCTAGGCAATATTATTTATGCCACTGCTTAGCTTCATGAATTGTCTTGTCATCACGGATGGCACTATTAATGCGTATTAATGCAGACATGCATGCAAGTTTTTGCAAGGCTAACATATGGTTTTTGCCAGCAGGTCTTGCCCACAGGGTAAGGCCCTGAGCCTGGAAAAGGTGGGCGTAAGTTGTTTACCTGAAATGGGTGAAAATCAGAAGGAAAATTAATCAAATGCTATAAAACAGATTTCTGCCCATGGCAAGCTAGAGTATCTCATGGCTATTATGTGTTGTAATTTTGGAAAAAGGTGTGTTAGTATTGCAGATTAAAACATTAAATATGGACATTACTACATTTCAGGTTCACCTATGAAATTGCTCCAGTGTTTGTACTTTTGGAATATGTCACCCTAAGGAAAATGAGAGAGATGGTTGGCTGGCCCGGGGGCTGTGGCGATGGGATATTTTCACCTGGTACATGATATTTCCAGCTTTCTTTATTTTTTCAGATGATGCTATGAAATCCCCTGTAGTTAAAGAGTAAATATAATGAGTTGTGCATGTTAAAGAGGACACTTGCTAATGACCACCAGTGGCCTCTTTGAGATAACAAGTTGCATGTTTATGAATTTCAGGGGTGGGAATATGAGTGTCTGTTGGAGCAAATTACACTGCATTGTGAACAGCTGTATTGGCACATGGGAAGCATAATCAGAAGAGATGCTTGCCTTGCAGATTTTTTTGCCCCTAGTCTTTTACAGATTATATGAAATAGAATATAGGCTTAATAGTGAAGCAAAGAAGCAGCTCTCCATCACTGCTAGAGAAATTTGGGTCAGGAGGAAGAATGTAGTATCCCTATAAGTGAATTGAATGGATGAGTAAGATCCCACCACACCGTTATATATTTGACTTTACATATGAGCTGGCCTCTCAAGCTCTGTGGAAGTGCTGGGTGACTAGTTTCTGGGAGTGCCTAAAGGGTCAGAGACCTGGTTGCTTCAGGGCAAGTCAGGAGAGCAAAAAAACCCGATGAACTAAAGAAATCACTGACCCTCATGAGCACTACATTATTTTTTAACTTTCTTTTTTTAATTGTTCCACTTAGTCTTTTCATTTATATTCTCGGGAACTTTGTTACTCACTCTGGAACTCTGTTACTAAGAATTTTGGTCTTTCTCCCCAAATTGCAAAAACTGGAAAGAATGGGGATTGAGCACAGCATCTTGGCTTGGCAAAAGAGCACAGACTGATAGTGAGGAAGGTGCTCTTCTGGAAAGAAAGCTCATTGACCTAATGGAGAGAGAAATAATGTTTTGGCTATCAATCAATGGGACTTAGTTTCTAGTAGCCTAGGTAGTTTAAATCTCCAAAAGCGGGAAGGATAAAATTCGTGCTGTATGGACCAAAATTTCACAATTTAATTCTCACATCCAAATGCATGTGTGGAAGGAGTTTTATGCCTTTACCCAGAAGTGGAGAAAAAGATAAGAATTTTTAATACTTCTTAATGAGTCCTTATCTAAACTGCACTAAGAGCAGAAGCTCTGACAGCTTTTAATGCAGTGCTTAGAGGTCCTGACCCAGACCATGACCTCCATCACACTGGGCAGCTTCTAAACAGATGCCATGAGATCAGGTCCTAAGTCAAAGTTTTTCTAATCCGGGCAGTGTCTGGTTGTTGTCCATAGTCGCTAAAGTAGCTCGGTGCAGCTGGTCTTCAGTTTTTCGCTTTGCAAGCTTGAGCAGGGGTAGCCTCGCTGCACTGACTGCTGCTCAGGCACAGTTCATAGTCAGGTGTCCGCATGCACAGATGAGAGGCTCATCACAAGCATGAAATCTGGCAAGGTCTGGTACACTGTGCCTGAGGTAGCATGAGTCACAAAATGTGTATGCAGCAGGAGGAAGTCCAGTCTCTCCCAAGGCAGTGAAGGGTCCATCCCTGACATCAGTGCAGCCAGTATTTTACTTAGTGGGTCAAGTACTGGAACTTGATCTGTTTAGCCATGATATTGTTGCCCTAGGAGGAGAATAGCAGGGTAGAAGTAACCTGGGAGGGTGAGGCAAGAGGGTATTGGGCAAATCCAAACTCCAGTTCTCTTACCCTCCATCTCACAGCACAGTTGACTTCCGCAGCTCTCAGCTTAGTGAGACAGTAAAATAGATCCTGAAACAACCAAAGCTGAGGCAGGCAGCTCCGCTACTACAGTCCAGGGTAGGAACACTTTTCTAGCAGGCATATATGTGCCTGTGTCCTTTGAGAGTGTTATCTGGCCTCATTCATTCTTTCTGTATAATTTCTGGTCTGGGTGGAAAGTGCATGTTTTCAGTTCAGTCTGCTAAGGGAGCAATAGCTAGTATGCAGGGTCAATTTTTGTTAGGTAATGTTCAAAATTATTGTTGTCCACATGCTCTTTTCTCATTTCTAAACCATCAAAGCTTCAAATTAAGACCCTAGTGTTGCAAAGAACGGGTTCTTGCTCTCTGCATTGTCTGTAATGAAATATAGAGTATCAATACATACAAACCATAATGGCCTGATTAGAATTTCCCATTTTTTAGGTGTCTTTTGCTGCCTGCTACTGATTGTGGGTACAAGCACAACTGCAAAACTAAAGGCAAAATGTGGACTTATTAATATGCTTAAGGTTAAATGGCTAGATAATAAACTTTTTTTTTTTTTTTTTTTTTTTAAAGTGATATTGAGGAAACAGTGTTGCAGCCTTGATTCTTTTGATACTGAGCTCATGACTTTGGACAAAATAGTTAAGCTGAATTTCTTCAAGCTGGGCATATTCGTTCAGCCACCTACCAAGCTGTTCATAGCACCTGAATTTTTTTAGGGGCAGCTATATGAACATTTCCTCGTGATCTCTCCCTTTCTGATTTCCTTGTTTGTAAAAGGAGTGTACACAAGCATGTATATGCCTTGCAAAAAATTGACAGGGAAAGACAGTTGACCCCCATAGCAGTGGTGCTGTTTCACTGTGGCATTTTCACTCTGACTCACAACAGGGCAGCAAGGTCAGAGGAGGGCCAGAGCAGGGAGCGCCTCACTGCAAAGCACGATTAGGACACTCATCAGAAATGAAGGGCAGAGCATGGTTTCTCTGGACTGGGGAATAGCATATATATCTTTAATGGGATAAATACAACTCGTACAAAAGGCAAGAGACTGCTAGATTTACTGGCACTTATCCTCTGCCAGTGTAATGCATCATTAGTGTCAGCAGAACTACCTTGATTGCTTTTCAGGCCGGGATTTATCTCACCCCTCTTTGCCTGCCCAAGCGTGAGGTGCCTTCCCTGGGCTAGTTGCAGAGACTCCCTTGTATTCAAGAGAGTGGGATAGCTACCTTGAAAAGGCAAGTCAACCCCCTTCTTCAAAAAATTACCTTAGGATGAGCTTAATTATATTTTGGAAGTTCCATTCCTATTCCCTTCCTCCAGAGAAGAGCCTGGCCACAAGCAGGCGTGACATTTTTGAAAGGATGAAAATTAAGTTGCTTCAACACTCCCTCACTGACAGTCTGACAGGTTCTTTTAAGATCATAATCAACGTGTATATACATACATATATGTACATAAAAGCATATTTTCTTTGCATAAATATATGTATATATACTCGCACTATATACAGCAAATATACAGGACAAAACTGATGGATTATCTGTATGCATGTTTGTGGATATGTGTACATATATAAAAGTACTCAGACTTCGCCTCAGCTTCTGCATTATATTCCCACAGTGCTCATGCAGTGCTAATGTATAGCCAAATGTTTGCCTGTAGACACAAAGGCTCGGTTTGTAAAAATCTCAAAAGAACAAACAAAGAGTTCCTTTTTTTGGTTTAGGTTTAATAATTAATATTCAGAAACAAAATGCCGCTGAGCATCTGATGCTTGAAATGACTTTTTTTTTTTTTTTTTTAAGTCACTCTCTGCCAGTGATTTTAAGAATAATATTAGGGGAACCTAACTTTTGCCCTTCCTCTCATGTGAGGACAAAGATAAACATTTGGTGGGATGATGTTTTTCCCTTTCTCTCCTCCCACCCCGCTGCAGGCTATTCGGGCGCTAGTGCAGGTTGGGGCAGGCTGTGGGTTCGCTCGGGGGCGGGGAGCCCGCTGGTTTGGCAGGAGAGCCCGGTCAGGCCGCACTTCCCTGCGGTGGCGGCTCCTCGGGAGTGGGGCAGAGCACTGAGTGGGGAGCACATGTTGGGGGCCTGGGGCCGATAAGATTAGGGATGAAGGGAGATTTAAGAAAAGAAGGATGAAAGGAAACCTCAGCTGTTTTAACTAGAATTACTTTCTACTTAAACCATTGCCTGGGTGCAGTAGTTTCCCTATAACTCAGCTGCGAGGAATATCAGGGGAAGAATCCATGTTTCTGCGGTTAGACAGAATTAGAAGAGCTGCAGTAAGTCTTGTCGTTTGTACTGAATGCTATTACAATGCATAGAAAAAGTAACAGTATATTACTGTGGACTCCAGGTGGTGCCATATCTAACATGTATGCTATGTTGATTGCACGTTTCAAGATGTTCCCAGAAGTTAAAGAGAAAGGAATGGCAGCTATTCCCAGACTGGTTGCCTTCACATCAGAACATGTATGTGTTCCTATTTTTTCCTATTGGTTACTTTTGTTTTTATGAATTAAACCGTGATGAAAAGTATAGTTAAACAGGATTTTGTAGCTTAATGTCTTCATTTCTGTTATTCATTCATGGGCATAACAAATTGGGAAAGGGCTGTCTTCTTGATACGTGGAGGGATAAGCTGTGGCTGCAGTGCAGGAGGAGCAGGCTCTGCAGGCCTCGGCACCCCTCCTGCTCTCGCTTGCATTAGTGTGAACATTTAGCTCGGTGCGAACAAGCTCTGCTGAAGACCACATCAAATAGGGAGAATCCGGCCGCTGGGCTTTCAGGCAGGAGCGTCCTCATTGTTCTGTTCCTCTAGTGGAACAGAAAATCCCTGTGAATGAAAATATTAGGTGGAACCACTCCTGCATTTTCATAACAGGGTAGTAACACACATGAAGACAGTAGCAGCGCAGTGCTGTGTACAGCAGAGAGCTGCTGGCAGTGTGCTCGCTGCGGGCTGCTGGGGCAGCTGAAGGACAGTGGTGCAGAAGAGATTGCAGGGCCTGCATGGGGGGACGTGCAGAGCTTCTTGCTCTTCACACATAGAAGTCATATATATCTTCACATATAGAAGTCATTCTACTGTCTGGTGGTGGGAGTTATTTGGACTTTGTAGTAGAGAACGTGTGTGCAGAAAAATGTGGGAAAATAAAGAGTTATAAGCAGAAAGGGCTGTGAGCTGCCTTCAGGCTTCATGGTCTCCTTCTAAATCTCTCTCCACCTGAGTGGGCTCAGACAGAAAAGTCTCTTCCACTGCTGAACCCCAGCAAGATGCTGCCAGGTTAGGTGACAGCATCTTCAAGGACCTGGCTACCTTCTTTCACTTTTTCAAAGACCTGTTTCTGTTCTTTACAAGTGTGAAGAGCTGAGTGTCCTCAAAAATTATCAGAAATGTTTGGGAGGAAAACACTTTCAGGATGCCCTTCATGGCAGCAGGAGATGTGACAGAGCTGCAGGTTCCACACTGCAGATTTACTGCCCCAAAATCAATCAGAGAGAAAAAATATTTTACAAAGGAGTAGCACCTCTCCAAAGTTAACTGTACAGCTACACATGCATTATTCATATGGAAGCTATGGATCTAATAAGTCTTGCAAATAAGGTTCAACATGATTATTTCAAATAAGAAATCTTATTAATCATTGGAGAATTTCATTGTATTCATAGCAATGGAATTTTAAACAATGGAATGTTAACCAAATTGTGCTATCTGTCCCAAAATAATGAAATGAACTTTAGTAATTGTGCTTTCATGCCAAGAAATAAGCTCCCTCAGCAAATTAAAGATTCCAGAATCAAATATACTACTGAATCCACAGTAGCTTCTGAAGTCTATTATATTTTAAAAGTATTTTGAAATTGCAGTTCATTAATTTCTCCCAATTCCTTTTTCAATGAAATAGGTAATAACACTTAATCTAGGGAAGTTATGAAACAAAGCTAAGTAAAGGCAAGATCCTTTAACCCTTAACTTCCCGAAATACATGGAATCAGGGCTTTTACCGTCAAAATAATAGAGGAATTACAGAGACCAAGGGGTATAATCCCTCTTTCCAAAATAAATGTTGCTCTAGATCTGAACAGACACTAAGATATAAGAACGAAATTTGTCTTATTTATCATGCTGTGCTGGTCTTCTGCTTCCTCTTAGGTTACCCATTCTAATGCTTGTTCTTCCTGAAACATTTGGAGGCTCTTGTGAGGCAAAGGCCATGGAGCAAGTGTCTATAAGCTAGATATTGTCATTTCCCCATAGTCTGTCTATGGCATGATAGTAAAGAAAGCTTTGAAGTCACTGTATACGCTGAGATTTCTCTGGTGAGAATTTCTGAAGGAATGATGCCAATATCAGCAATTCCCAGAAAACAGAATCAATGTCGCAAACCAGACTCTCTTTTCATTTCTACCAATATAGAGTGTCCATTACTGATAAATGAATGAAGTTACAAAGAATATTACTGAAATTTGAATCTGGCCTCAATCTGGTGCAGTAGTAGGTACAGCCACCAGTGAGGGAAAAGGGAAAAGTAATTTGCAGTTTCTCCCACACAGTTCACCTCCTAACTTAGAAGTGCATTAGTTGCCTAAATTGGGGGCCTTGTTGCGTGCACAATCAATGAAGAGGAGCACCGTTGGAGAGAAACTCAGAGTATTTAAACTAGAAACCTAAATACTCATTAATTTAGATGTGCTGTATCACCTTGGGGAATGGTTCCCCTTCTTCTCTCTGCATCAAACATAAGGGAAGACCAGCCACCTGACATTCCCAGTCCATGTTAGGTGCCTCAAGTAGGTTATGTAACTATTGCAGCTGTGCAAGAACCTGTTACACAAGGCTTTCCCATGCAGGTCACTATGACTGTGACATATCCTTCACTCTGCTTCAGTTTTATTCTCTTTCCCTAGTGATAATTAAGCAGTTTGTAACTGCTTATGTCAGTCTTGGCCCAGGTGTAATTCCTCCGAGGTGCGCTTGCTTATCTCAGGACTTTGAGAATTTGATCTTGCACGCTCGCGAATACATCATCAGTGGTTCTTTCATCTGCACTGGTGCCCAGAAGGGCAAAAGTGATAGATGCCAATTGTAACTATATAGGTTTGTCTTTTCAAACACAACGATGATGACCTTCTCCTGTGCCTCAGTACATCAGCTTTAGCTGCTGTGAGTTTTCGGCTGAGCAGGTCTCTTTTTAATGCAGAGAAAATAACTGAAAACCAAAGAAGCTTTTCCAGAATATTTTAGTCGATTCATCTGTCAAGTCCCAGTGAATTTTAATCTTTTCCCTGTCATGGTTTGGACTGGGTCCTCTTTGGCAGCATCCAGCAGTAGCTGGATAGCATGGAGCTGGGATCATCCCTCAAAGGCAAAATGGACAAAATCACTATGTCTGGAGGAGGATGCAGGGGGAAATAGTTAGTTGTAGAGAACTAGCTTAGTTCACATTACAGAGTAATCCTTCTCTTTTTTGTCTGATAGTATAAAAATAGGTTAAGAGACCCACAATTCTTTTGCAGACTTGGTGTTTAATTGGGGGCCATCTGGGCTCAATCTCCAGTTCAGGGAATGAGAAAATAATAATAATAATAATGATAATAAAGCAGGGTATAATTGGTATAACTTTGGTAGGAGAGCATCCTTGTCCTGGGAGCGCTTGCAATATCTGCACTGCATCTCAGCCAAAGGAGGCAACTGGCAATAACTCTTTGCTCCAACTTCTCACACACCGATTTCCCCATGTAAACAAGCCCCATTACCTGCAGGGAGAACAGCAAACACCACCAGTATCCTTTGAAGAAAAAGGCTTTTGACAAAGGTTTTGTCTGAACAGTTTCTAGTATGGAGGTTCTTAGATCTGAGGTAGAGTAAAACTAGAAAATGACTTCAGTCTCAAGGCAGACAGGTCTACAGACCTTCATTTCACAACAGACTTTGAAAAGATTATGATTTTGTCTCTGTGTAGAATAATCTCTTAATTCCATCCCTTGCTGTGACACATAATTGTCGTGTCTTTAGCAAGGCTATTTAAGAGAGTTTTCAGGACCGACTGCCACTTGCAAGAAGTGATTGACGGATGGCCTTTTGTTTCCACCTAAGAAAACTCAAAATCAAATTCACAGAATTGCACATTCTTTCTTTGCACTACCTAATGGGCAGGTAGAAAAGTGTTATTTGCTGGTATTTGAAGCCAGAGGGAGACAGGTCTTATTTGAAGAGCAACTTAATTCAAGTAACTCCATTCAAATCTCTGCTCAAGGGCAGACTGTAGCAAAAGAGACATTTGCTAGTCTGAAACATCTCCTGATATTTTCGCCATTACTGAATGGAATCATGGATGCGACTGCAAAACCAGAATATTACTGTCAGCATGGGGAGATCAAATTGTAATAAATGCTCAAGTCTTCCCTGGAAAAAAAGAAACCGTGAGTCTTACTGGAATAGAAAGACAGGATAGAGTGGTTTCTTTCAAACGCAAAAGGTGGAAATATCGGTGTGTTGTGTGTAAGCATTAAAATACTATTTTTCACCTGATATTAACAAATAATTTTATAATTTTAATAGCAGTAGCTAAAGGAAACATTACAAATACATATACTTCATTACAGTGTGTTTAAAAACGAGATGGGACACAGTATACTCTTTTTGTACATAATTGAAGGAAAAGCTATAGCATGCAATTAGACATTAGAGACAAGATTCATCTTACTTAACTTTAATCACCTAAAGTATAAAAGTGTAATCTGAATTAGTCTATGTTCTTTTTATAGTCAATAAAAAGAGCGAGAGAGTTCTGCAGAAGACAACTTACCCTGGTCTAAAATGGGTGCCAGACTAGGAGATAAAGTGCCTCCTGGAGGTACTTTTTCCTCCCTACTCTTCATGGAGCCCAGGCAGCTGGCCTTGAGCAGACACATTTTTAGGTGGTAAAAATTAAGTGTTAAGGAACCTGGTCTTCATATTCAAGAGACTCACCTTGGATCCTCCTGCTGTTTAAACTCTGTGGGAAATGAAGAGGAAGGTGTCATGAAAAGCCAGCTGTGGCCTTTGGGTTCACGGCTTGTAGGGTGATCCTTCCTGACAGCTTCAGCTGCCCAGCGATGAGTGGATAATTTACTAAGCTACAAAATGTGCTGATAGATTGACTACTGCAATAACAAAACTGAAGCGTATTAAAGCACTGTTCATTTAAGGTAACAATAGTTTTCCAAAATTTTCAGAATCATAAGATTTTTATTTATTCCAGACCCTGCTTTCTTCCCAAAGGCCTGACTCTTTCATTCTTGCAGCTGTACTAAATTTGTGTTTTTACTCCACAAAGTTAATTATGAAAAAAAATAGATGGACAAACTTATACCTAACACCATTTGAGATTTTAGACAAAGGGGAGATTTCTCTGGCTCAAAATCACAGATTTGTTTTCTGATTAATAACATACTCTTGTCACTAAGATTGACTGTTATTTTATTCACCATTAAACTTTAGCCATGTTTCTTTTCAAAAAGAAAATGAGGTTCCTTTCAAATCTTGCCTGTTCAGATTCATCATCATGTTAGGATAAAACAGTGTTATCTCTTACATCTCCAAACTCTGTTACACTAATACGAAGTCTTCAGCCACCTTTAGGAAATAACTCCAGTTCCTCCAACTCTTTAATACCCTAAGCTGTCTATGAGGGTTATATTTCTAGTCTTCCCCTCAGCCTTTTGCAGTGCAAGACCACATGAAACAAGAAAGGAGAAGGGTGCAGTGACCTGCTGTCCCATTCCTAGCAAGCACAGGGTGGTGGTCAAATTATGGTCATGATTTTGGCGCTGCCTGCTTTCCCAAAGCTGGCTCCTTTGCTTCAGGGCTGGTATCCATCAGCCAGCCTGCCCCTTTCTCTTTTTGAGCACTCTTCTCCTGCCAGAAGAATGACCTGAGTCATTCCTTCACGTCCATGAAGAAGGACGCTTAATCTCTTCCTTGCATAGAGAGTCTGCAACCCCATATTGCTAAAGGGGTCATAATTGATGTCCTTCTTCACCTTGTTAAGCTAGTTGAACCTTTTAGTTATTTTTTCTGCTAGACTATGATTGCTTTTCTATGTTTACCTTTACATTACCACGTTTTCAGTACTCTCCTAGGACGACTAAAGCAAAGTTTACCAATCATCATCACTAGGAAAATTTTCACGCTATTAAAATCATTTTTATTGCTTGTTCAGTTTCATTCCAACCCTTTGGTTGTAATGAAATTTAGTTGAGAAACTTTAGTTTCTCAAGACACAAGAATAGAGCAACAGTCACATATATCTGGCTGTACATGCAGATTGAGCAATTTCATATTCAAAGTTTGTTTAGAAATTGTAACTGCATTTGTCCTTTTGCATAGACCTCTATATTTCATCACAATTTATCCCTAAACCAGTTCCTGCCTGCTAAGTTCCCATCAGCTTATAAACAGCTTTCTAGCATCTGAGATGTTCAATGCTACATTCATTTTTTTTCCCGATGACATTTTACCAAGACGATCGGATTTCTCAGTGAGGCAGCTGGGTTTGGCTTTATTCCAGGGGGCACTTTTGAGCACATGAATTTAATTTTCTTTTCATAGTAAATCGTTCACATTCATATTCTCTTCTTTAAGATAGTTGGAATAGATATATGTTCTATTAGAAAGACAAATTACAATAGTAAATCTATTTTAGTTAGTATGGAATAAAGAGCACGATTCATCCTTTTTTTAATGACGTTGACTTTAAACCCAGTGAAATACATTTAACTATAATTACTCACTCCTGCTCTTTACCTGTGTTTATATATTAAAATACTCAGTATGTACCCAAGCATTTGCGCAATACAAGCATAAAGAATTTTTTTTTTGCTCAAGTCTATATATTCAATTCTAGCTTCACAAAGCATAGTAATGAACTGTCATTATCATGACACTATTTAATACAGTTCCAATTTTTGCAAAGGTCAAAGATATCTTGCAGAACTTGGGAATTTATCATAAGCCTCCTGGTGCTAGCAGCCTCCTCATAGCCTCTGGTAGACGGCTCTCGTTAAGTTGCATTTCTGCATTGTGTGGCTCTGGTAGAGCTGCCAGGAAGAGACGTAGGCATCTTCCACAGATAGAGGTTTATGAATTGCTCACAGCCCAAGTCTTAGTCTACAGAACTTGGGAAAGGAAGTCCCATGTTTAGTGAAACTAATGAACTTCATTGAAATGTGTTTATGAAAAATAAATAAATAAAATTACCTTTCACATGTCATGAAGAACATGCCATGAACATATTAGCATGATGCTGAGCAGACCTATGATGTCCTAAGTATAAATAGTTGCTAGCATTTTGTGATCCCCAACTAGATAAGTAGCAGAGAAAGCTGCATTTCTAATCTCAGCATGTCACTAACCTGTGGTTTTAATAGACTAGACAGTAACAGTGTGTAAAAATCAAACATTTGGCAGTTTGTAGAGCTCTAATACCCTGCTCCTAGAAGGACCTCAGCATCTTTGGCAGGTGCTGTATACAGCAGAGCTTAGTCCTTTAGCAAGGGGTGGAAATCTCTTTGCCCGACTACAGTGAGCTAAAATTCAGGACTTCCTCCCAGACAGGAGCCAGCAACCCTCGTACAGGGTGGATTGCTCTCCAAGTGATGACTTAGGCATGACTACACTAGCTGCAATGAATCTAGACAAACATAGCACAGGTACATAAATCTCTTGCTGTTTGTGGATGCACAGGTTTCATTTAATCATCTGCTCAGGTGAAGTCAATCTCACAGGCTTATTTTAGAACCTGCCTAGTTCATGGCTAGCAGGGGTTGCTGTGCTCTGGCCTTGAATGCTGTTTTTAGGACTAGACAATGTCATTAACAGCTACTCAATACATGATCTTGATGTATCACAGCCATACCCCATAATGGAAACCTATAGCAATTCATTACATCAAAAAATTAGTACCACGTGAAATTATCATTTTTTCCAGCAAAACATTATCAGGTTGTCCATGTATCATCAGTGAATCATGGCTCAGTAGAAATCTGAAGTTCTTCAAGATGTCTGTTGACTTTTCGACTCAATTTTGTTTTTTGAGAAAGTCTTTTGGCAGCATGAAACTAGAAGCCTTTCAGCCAAAATGGTGAGACAGGAGCATAGGAAAGGGACTTTCAAACAGAAACTCTTACATAACCTCAAGCACAGTAGTCAGGGCCATCATGGGAATTACCTCTGTTTTGTAAAATAAAGGTTTTTTTTCCTTTACGTATTAAGCTGAAGGCATGAGTTCTTACTAAACAGCAGTCATATGCAGTAGAATCCCGCTGAAGGGAAGCAGATACCCAACTGTGGTGTGTAACCCTTTCCATTCGGCACTCTGTGTGCACTCATTGTGCTTGAAGTCAAATGATCACTTACTAAAGTGGTAGTTCTTAATACTTTGCTTTGGAGTTTGCTTCTCTACTCCTGCAATGGCAAGGGATAAAGATTAGTGTATATCTTAGTGTCTTTTTTGTTCTGTAACTTCTGACACCTAAAAAGTCATATTAGATTTTTATCTCCTTTATCTTTTTACAGTGTTACATCCTGAGCTAATGTTACTGTGGTATACACAAAGAAGATCCATTTTTTAAGTTTAATAATCTGTAATTAAATGATTTCAGACAGATTTGTTACACTAGGGTTTGAGTTAATAAAAAAATCTGATTCTTGGTGGTATAAATTGATATAAAACAATTTCATTGTCATAATCACTATGAATTAACTTAGAATTACAGACCAGTGCTAATTCAGGAGTTAAATCCTATGAGTTAGAGAAAATTAAACTGACTTGCACTACAATACATAACTTCCATTTTTATCCTGTACATACAGATTAACTAATAATCTTACTAATAATCTGTTTCTGATTTTAAATTGAAGTAGCTGTATTTATTAATGGGGGCTATTACTAACTTTCATTAACTTGAGACCAGAAATAAGCTTCCTGTCTGTTTTTATTCTCCATATATTATTTGGCCATAGCAGAAGCACATCTCCAGATGCTATGAACAAAATGAATGGATAAGGGAGACGTTCCAGTGAAGCAAGTTCACTGATGAATGCGTACAAGCGGTAGAAGCTGCAAGCATGCATCAAGGACATAATATGGGTCCATCACCAAGTGCAATTGTATATTTAATATTGCAGGAATAAATCCAGATTAGTATGATTACTGATGCTTTAATTGATTGCAGTGTCCTAATATGAAGCCACAAATTACAGTAATGAGTTTCTGAAAAAGTGTATGACTAGAATTATTGCATATGTGGGACTGCTTGCTGAAGGGCTTGCAAGTGTGTAGTACTTTTAATTGTATAAGAAACAATGGTAAAAATAATACAAAATAATAAATGTGCTTTTTCAGAGTCACTTTTCTGTGAAGAAAGGAGCTGCAGCCTTGGGTATTGGTACAGATAGCGTGATTCTGATTAGATGTGATGAAAGGTAAGTAAAGATGCCAAACACTTCTCCTTTTAATGGTACATAAAAGAGGATAATCAGGTTCTCAGTCCAGAGAGAGCACAGTGAATAGCTGGTGTAACTCTCCATAGCGCTGTCAGCTTCAGCAGCCATACACTGATTTTGCTCACTTGAGGAACTGACTCTCTAGCTTCTTTGCAAGTCAGTTATTGGGGCTGATCAAAAATCTTGGAGTTCCCTTCCTGAAGGGAAGTTCCCTTTCATCCTGAAGTGAAACCAAAGGTTGAACTAGCAATCATTCTTTACACATCTGGTTAGGAAACTATGAAGAAGTTTGTTTTGATCAAAATAAAAAAAAATCAAGTCTCACATTTTGAGCCATTAAAATGAGCTGAAGTGGGCTTTTAAAACTGCTTAAACTATTTGCTAATGTAATTTTGTCCCATCATACTGCCTCATTTCTTCTCAGAAACCGATACCCTGGCTGGACCACATTTTCCCCCGTACACTCAATTGGGATGTGTGAGTGGAGTACAGTCCTTTCAGGGAAGGGGCCTCACAGCACTGTGGGCAGCGTAGGCCGGTGAGGGAGATGGCCGATAGAAAAGAGAATCACTTAAGCCACGCAGACTGCTCTTCCCAGTAGGCACCACAAAACTGGTAGTAGATTAAAAACAATGTAATTCATCCAACTGCTAGAGAAAACATTTTAAGAAGGCAGAGAAATATTAACAGAATCAGCATGTTTTGATGAATATTTTCAATTTGATAGAAAACACATTTTCTATGGAAAAAATATAGAAGAAACATTCTAATCAAATCCTCAGAAAATCTTTTCAATAAAGTATGCTCTCATTATGAGTCCCAAATATCATTGTTAAAAGGTATTGAATTATTTATGGCTCTAGCTTAAATAGAAGGTTTTAATGCAATCAAAATATTCTGCTCTTACGATAAAAGCACGAGCTAAGCAATTTGCAGTACTAATCACAGTGCCTGCATACTGACTTATGGACTTGTTATCTCTTTATTAACAAAAGACTGAGCACACCTTGAAAAGGAATTAATGACAACATCTGTGTTACCAACACAAATAAAAATAAACTTTGGATTCACTATACACTATTCACTAAAGACAGCCACAGATCATTGAAGTCATGTCTTCCTTTTCTTCTTGTGCAAACTTAGTGTAACCATTTTCTCCAAAGATCACAATGCTTAACCTGGCCATCCTGAAGTAGGACAGTAGGATTACTGCATTTCTTGCCAAATCCCAGCTCAGGTCAGCAGGACACAGTAGGCTGTTTGCTCAGCACATGTCCCTGGTGTGGGGTGCTGGGCTGATGTGGTGAGGAGGACCTTCTGTTGGCTCATGGCAGAGTGTAGAAGGCCCACAAGAGCTTTCTGATGTGTCCAGCATGAGCAAGCACGCTTCTTTATGTCTCCTCTCCTCCCCATCCCAACGTCCTCAGTCACCAGGACCAGGTTGTGTTGCTCTATCATGGGACAACGTAAATTAGTGTTACATTTCAACCAGGAAAAAAAGTGAAGAAAGTCCCACCTTCTTGCTCATGACAAGTATTGGATGAACATGTGTTTCAGTTACCTGTTCCACAAGCACACAGATATATTAATAGTAATGGGGTCTCTCCTACAGGTTTGGAGAGATCAAAAAATTTCACCCTGATTTGGCAGCACTGAGGGCTATAGATGCGTATGGGTCATATGAGAAGAATGTAACCCTTTGTCCTCAGTGCCCCTCTGCTGCTGAGTATCTTCAGGCTCCTCGTGCTCCCCCATAGCCCTCCTGCCCCTGGTACTCCATACATAGCACTTTTTTCTGCTAAGTGAAAATCTAACAGTACAAACTGGTTTCAAAATCAGACTTCTAATACAACTCTTTTGCTCCAGAGGGAAAATGATCCCATCAGATCTTGAAAGAAGAATCCTTGAAGCCAAGCAAAAAGTAAGTGCACTAGCATTTCTGCCTCCAAGAAACAAAAAGCAAAAACAGCCAGATCTTTTACTTTCTGTGACAGAAAAGCATAGACTTTCCCATTAATTTTTGGTTTATTTCTCAGCCCAGTAATTAGTAAGGGAAGAGTTGCTGAAAAATATGTTTTAAAATAGTCTATTTGTCTCTTTTTATATGTTGTTATGCATAATCTTCTCTTTTTTAATATATATTTTCAGCCTGTGAGGATATTCCTCAGCTGAATATTGGCAAAAGCTGAGTAATCATTTGGGAAATCCATGTGTATTCTCATGCATTTAACATATTCCTCACCTATAGAGTCACCAAAGCAAGGGAGGGCAAACTGAGATCCACATATTATCTGAAATACACGGTTTTATATAAAATAGCCAATAATATATCCATCCACCAGTAGAAGCTGGAATTAAACAAATCAGTAATAGAAACCAGGTCAAAAGTCTAAAGAGAAGGCTGACTCAGTGTTAAATACCTTAAGGGAGGGAGGGAGAAGGATGGGGCCAGCCTCTTTTCAGTGGTGGCCACCAAAAGGATAAGAAGAAATGGGCACAAATTGCCCATTGCACAGGAACTTAAGGAAAAATTTCTTGACAATGAGGGTGACAGAGCCCTGGCACAGGCTGCCCAGAGAGGTTGTGGAGTCTCCTTCTCTGGAGATCTTCAAGACCCGCCTGGATGCCACCCTGTGCCATGTGCTGTAGATAACCCTACATGTGCAGGAGGGTTAGACTAGATCTCTAAAGATCCCTTCTAACCTTAATGATTATATGATTCTATGAATCAGATTAAAATATGCAGTGGATTTAACCCTTTGCCTATAGCAAAATTTGTAGAAATAATCATTAGAAACACAGAGTTCAAAGCTGATGTAACACCAGTCTTCATTAAGAGATCACTCTGTCCAAGAAAAGTCATGTGGAAGAAAGAATAAGATAATAGAATAAGAATAGGTATAAATATATGAATAGAAGTTCCACCCAAACCTACCAACCATATATTTCATTTAGCAGAAGGAAAATCAGACCCTTTTTTTAGTCCAAGTCCCAGTCCTTCAAGAAATGTACACCCTCTTTACCTCTTTGCTGAGTACAGTTTATAAGTAACAGAATACAGATGAATTTAAGATGAAATACTGGTAGAAGTTACTGCAGACTCCAGTGCTTGTAGTGCAAAAGCTGAGTGAGAGACAGTATGTCCTGCTCTGTGCTGCTTGTCATTCAGCAGAGAGAGGCCAAGAGATGGTCCCACCACCTCACGTGCCTACGCCTTCACGTAGTCCACAGGCCTCATTATATGACAGCCCAGAGCACTCACCACCAAAGAGGTTTCATGCACCACCATACCTTGTGGAAAAGATTTGTTTTACTCAGTTCCATACAGAGCAGACCTTTTTTTTTCTCAGGCAGGTGAAATGAGGAGGAGTTGGCCTCCCCGGAGCTTACGTGTCTCATCTCTCTTAGCTGCAATAACTGGAGGAGACTGGTTTGGAAGTTTGCTGCCACCTTAAGGCAGAAACTGTAACATTGCTAGCTCTAAACTAGGAAAAACACTGTTGTAGGTATGTTGTCTGGGAGACACTTGTGGGCCTCTTGGGCAGAGATCTGTTGCCACAGTTGAGGTTTTGGGTGCCAGAGAGGCAGTGGCTGGTTGCAGCTGGGTCTGGACACCACATACTGGGGCCAACACCTCCATGCTCTCTTGCAGGGCTTTGTCCCATTCCTGGTGAGCGCCACAGCGGGAACAACAGTATATGGGGCATTTGATCCACTCATAGCTATTGCAGACATCTGCAAGAAATACAAAATCTGGATGCACGTGGATGTAAGTACCATCTCATGTGTGAGGCGGGATTACAAGGCACATCAGCATGAATTTAGTCATCTTGGACAGTGTCTTCATGTACAGATAACACTCTGCTTGGTTCCTGTAATTAACTCTTAAATAAGTCTAAGGGCTGATTTCCTCTCCTCTGAAAAGCTCAGGTACCAGTAGGACATCATAGGAGTTATAATTGTGCAGTGCTTTTAGTAACTGGGATGCTTCAGATCACCTAGTTTGCATGCCTTTTGCCTTCACCTTCATCTCTAAATATTGTTAATACAGAAAATATATTAAAACCATAATCCGGCACATACTCACCTTGTGCAATAGCTGCAAAATAAATGCGTAAGGAGAAGGCCACATTTGTCTGGAGTTAAGTACCCCAAATTACTGAATAGATTAATGGAAGTACCATAGGAATTTATCAGGCTGGCTACATAGCTTTAACTGGTTTCTCACCTAGAAATCTTTCCGGAGGATCATCTCTGAGCTCAGAAAGGGGTTTCTGTCATTTTTCTATAAATACATTCTCCAAAAAGGCTTAGCAATCAAATTTGCATAGCACTGGAAATCTTGCTTTTGGATTACTGCATTAGCCCAGATGAGTCCACTTTAAAGGAAGATTTCATATTTACCTTGAACTACTTCTCAGTCACATGAAGTATCTGCATGTCCCCAACCTCTGTAAGGAAAACCAAAGGGGTAGGGTTAGAAATATGCTGAAAATCCCCCACAACAACTGAGATCCTGGTCCATTTCGTTACTATCACTAGTCAGTAAATGAGAAAAGCCAGCTTACCCTTGAACAACTCTAGGAGGTACTAATTACAGTCTGAGGCCACCCAAAGTGTCACTGTCAGATGAGATGGTGAGGGAGGAGTTAACAGCAGTAGGGGTTGGAACACAGATCTTGGTGTGTAAAACACTGTGTCCAAGCTATTGGAAAGAAATTGTTAGCTCAGCTAATGCCCCGGGCCCCATCTGCTCCACACTGATGTGTATTCACAGATGTTATCATAGGGAAACGCAGAGACCTCTCCTCCTCATTCAGATGATGTGTCTTGCTTTCTAGGGAGCATGGGGTGGCGGGCTGCTGATGTCCAGAAAGCACAAATGGAAGTTAAATGGTGTTGAAAGGTATGATTTATTAACAAGTTATTAGGTGTTTTAACACACTTTTGATTGCAACAGCAATGCCTATAAATACAAATAAATACAATATAAATACAAATATAAATACAAATACAAATATCAGTCAATATTAGATCTGATATAAAATATGAAAAAAATATGTAAACTGCCCTTCTGGTTGAAGTAACAATGCTAAGTGTTCATTGTGGTGCTGCTGTTTCTTTCTTTCTTTTTTTTCAGTAGAACAAACAGTGGACATTGCATATTTTTCTTCTTATTTCTTGCAATCTGCATTCTTAGATCCAGCATGGTTTCTGTGTTACACTCTGATTCACTGTCTGCAAGTTAGCAATTGCATTTCTTTAAGAAATGAATCTTGGAGATCTTGCATGCTGAAGTCTAAATGTAAAAGAGGCTAGAGGTTTTGTCGGTGTCTGAGCACTGCTCTGTCACCCGTGGAAAGGATGCTGTCCTCCAAGCCATGCTGATGAGGTTGTCTCTGTAAATCTGCACCTGGGTGTACACAGTGGTGGTCATGAGCTCATGAACATTACAAATACACACAGATGAGCATAAATGATAGCAATCCAGTTTGGTATCTTGAAAGACTGAGCTTAAAATTATAAACAGCTGTTTATTCAGAAACATATAGCTCAACTGTGCAATGCTTTGCCAAAGGATATTAAGATTTGTGTTTACAAGGAGACTAGATGAGTACATAGACAAATAAAACCCATTCAGGAAGTCCATGAGCCACAAATGACTGGAACCTCTCAGAGCATTTGGGGAAGTACTTGGGGTGCTTGTCTTGCTTTGTGTTATTCCCAGGCCTCTTGCTGGGAACAGTATGCTGGACTACATTTAGCCAGCTACATGTGTATATTTTTTGAAGATCATTCTGTTTAAGATTAAACTATTACGCCTTTTTTATCTCCTAACGGAATTGCTGCTTCTTGTCAATTAAAATTGCAAACAACTTCCTGATTCTGTTCCTAAGTGTTAGGAAGATACCTCAATGGTTCCATTCCTTTCTTATACATCTCACATTTGCAGAATTTGGAGAGCAGCCAATGGTTCTATAAATTTGATATATTTTAGCTAAGGTTGCCTTGAACACTGCAAACTTACATATTGGGCTTAAAAAGTATATACATCCAAATATGCGACATGTTAGCAAAATCTGTGCAGCAATCTCTGAGGACAGAGTACAAAAACAGTTTAACTCTCCCAGATTGTCCCAGTTCTGCTAGAATGAGGTGTTCAGGTTGAACCTATATTAAAGATATTTCTAAATACTACACTTCAGATCAGAACTCCACTGGAATTCCTCCAGTATTTTGATAAGTGCCACCTCCACATGGTAGGCAATGTGTTAATGGAATTTGTCATTTCTAGTCCTGTTCCCTGCGTGATGGACACAGCAGCTCATTTCAGTTTGTCCAGATATCAAATGTGGGCACCTTTAGAGGAGATGTACTGGATCTCAGGCTACTTTTATAATGGCTGAGGGCCAAATTCTGTCAGTCTTAATACTTTCCAGTTATCCACTAGGAATCTCTAAAAAGTTTTCCTCTTTCTTTCTTATGAAAGATCCACAGTCACAAAAATCACATAGGTGTTTGGTATCAGTTATTTAAACAAATATAAGATAAAAAACATCCCGTGGTTACATATTGCTTTTTTCCCTCTTACTTTCAGTCAGATTTTTATTTAAGTACATACTAATGGCAGAAGCCCAGAATAACTGATAACAAATGAAAAATGGTGGATTTTTTTATTTTATGTAAGTAATTTTATTGTGTGTGCAATTGGCATGAATATGAGGAAATAGATGACCTTAGGGTAAATTAAATTTTGTAGACATAATTAACATATGGCTGTTGTCAGTAAATAATCCTTTTGCTTGAGAAAATCCATATCATTACTGTTACCTAGAAGGCTCTTAAAGAATTTCTGCTTGATTCTCTGTAGGCACAGATAAAAATGAAAAAGTATCATATCAAAGGAAATCCATAGACTTCAGTGCATGTTCAGAATCATTAGCTCTGGCACTGTAATCAGATGGCTGACTCTGAGCTGATTAAAAGCTGCCAAATACTCGAAAAGCCCAGCCAAGTGGCCAGATGTTCCCTGTGAAGACTGTTCCCTTCAGATTTTTCATCAGGCCCCTGCACAGTTGCCTTTAAATAGCAAAGAAGAAAGTGCTGCACAGTGTCCATGAGCATTTTGGAGTCTCTTGCTTTGAAGTAATAAAAGCAACCTTGTAGGAAACAACAGGAGCCTACATACGCCCATATCCTACGAAGGAAAATATTGCCAGATTCGAACTTCTGTTCACAGACTTGCTACCTGCAGGTGCATCCTGGGTCCTTTAAGTAGCTACATGCCCAGAAGTCAACTACATATAAAGAAGTCAACTTCTTTATACCAATATATACTCTCAAAACTGCAGTCACTGAACCAAATGAAATCATGTTCACTATGCATCCTTGACAGCCTGCCAAATGGGACGCTAATGTATACATTCACTGGCTAATCAGCATATGTAATAACAGTAATTTACAAATAACCAGTCAAGCATAACACAGGATTAAAACAATAAAGAACTGGACAGTTCTCCACTCAGCACTTGCCATAGTCCCAGAGTCTCTTCCCCAGTCTTTATTGTGCCTGTTCATTCACAACAATGTCATGAAGAAGATGTGTAGTGTTATGTTTACTACAGTAGTAATTTGGGAGCTGATCCTATGGTTGTGTGAATTATCATAGCCTAACTAAAGTTAAAAGATACATGAGAGTTTACCATCAACAGAGCAATGAGAAAAATTATTTTTGGACAGGTTTTCCAACTTAGTCAGAGTCTCACAGCTGCCCAGAAGAACTTAAAGGAGTTTTCAGAAATGTCTGTGTTAAATCTTACTGCAACAAGAATCAAAGGGAGAGGATCTGCTAAATTGCCACTTTCTTATCTTCATCTTTAGGAGCCATGTTCCTTGAGAAAGTTCATCAGTCAAGTGGGTGTTCTTGCGAAGCTTGTCTTTTATTTACAAAGTATAGATGACTCTCCAGAAAGTTTCATACTGATTAAGCCTAATGGAGAGAGCAATTATCTCGTGGTAGATTGCCAGGATTGTCATCCAAAAGGCAACTAGAGCAAATTAGGTCCCACACGAAGGCATTGCTTTCTTAATAGCACTCATGGTTATTTTCAGCCTTGCTTACTCAGAAAAAAAGAAAGGTGCCCTTTGCTACATTTTTATTACAAAATGTCTCCATGGTTTCACCACAGAGTGTAGTGTCTCAGGTGAGTGTGGTTTACTGTCACAGGGCCAATTCGGTGACCTGGAACCCGCACAAGATGATGGGCGTCCCACTGCAGTGTTCAGCCCTGCTGGTAAGAGAAGAGGTATGTCTCCATCTACGTCTTTCTCTGATTCCTTTTGATATTTTATTTCTGAAAATCCTGCATGTTTCCTCATAACTATTTCATAGCTAATATTTGATAATGTGATGAAAATTATAAAAGAAACGGAGAAAGAAACCTCTAGTGATTTGTTCAGGCTATGAGTGCAAGAGGGAATTAAAATGGCTGCCTGGTTGATTTGATAGATCAATAGATGGGAATAGCTTTACAGAGTTTTGTAGCTTTGCTTTCAGAATGTCAACTTAATTTGTGGGTGAACAGCTGTGTTACCTCTCTAGTTTCTGTGTAGCATAGATTGTAACTGAAAGCAAAATCTAGTCCTCTTACAATGATATGCTGTAAATGCAATAATGACATTTGGTTGAGAATCTAGCCATTATTACACTTTCCAAACTTTTATGAGAGATATTTCAACCCAGTTCTGATTCATATATTCACTTTGGGGAGCATAGAAATAAAACGAGAATGCTAAGTTCAGTTGGAATAAAAAGTGCACATTTCCTTTAGTACTAGGACTTGAATTACCCTTCAAGCCTGTAATTTTCATATAACTATTGGTTACTGGGACAGCTGCTATACAACCAGCAATTATTAGCCTAGCTATCTAAAAGTTGGTTGCTGTTTTGCTAACAGCTGTACAACAGATTGCACACAAAGTGGTTGTGGTTAGGAAGAGAGAAGCTGGCTTTTATTTGCCCTCTGGGTTCCCTGAGACAAATCCTACCTGGGTGAAGTCAGTACCATCCTTGAGCTCCAGTGAGAACAGATGGCTCAGATTAAGAGAAAGCCAAATTTTTCCCCTTCCTTTTTTCTTAGTTTTGAGTTACAGAGGTTAGACTTGATGATAAACAGCCAAGTTCTGATTCTTCTTGGACTGGAAAATGCAGTTTTATGCAACAGCCGTAAGGTATATTTTAAACCTGGCTGAGGACTAGAGACAGGACATGACTGTCTGCATTTCACTCAAAAAGCTAAAAAGGAAACCTCATGCTTTCCATGAAACAGATTTGCTCACATTGCTGACTGTTGGTCCTCCCAAAAAGATGCCTTCCAAAACAGGATCTTTCTATCCAGAGGTAGCTCTAGGTGGCTGCTAGAGGCCACAGGCTCTTTTGCCTGTGCAAAGCTTTTAAAGCTTTCTGCACCACTTAAGTGCTCTGCAGCACAGGGCTTTGCAGAGGATGTCTCCTTAGAAAAGAAAGGTGCCTACAAAGAAGAGGAGGAAAAAAAAAAGCAGAGATAAAAGCAGGCAGGAAAATGGTGTGATGTGCTTTAGATTAGTCACCAAATTACCTTGGCCTGACTCAACCTGAATTATACCTTCCAAGGAAAGGAGAAATGGAAACCAGAACAAGGAATAAAGAGATGGATCCCAAAATAATGTACATGTAATGGTGCTCACAGCTGTAATATGCAAAAATTGTTTAAAAATGCTTTGGCTCCCAGAGAGGGCTGCACATGGCTGGGTCAGGTACCAAAGTGTCCTGGGCACTAGATGGAAAAAAGAGACTGAACCCTAAACAGCTAAGTCTGGTTTTGGCTTTTTTTTAGATCTTTTTCTTGCAATTGGACACTTCAATTAGAAGCTTTATTTGCATGTTTTTAGTTTCTGCTGTTTAGACCTAAAGCAATCCTGGGAACAGTAGTCACATTTGTGCCCAGGCTACATTTTTGTGCCTCTCTTTCTTCAAGGGGCTGATGCAGAGCTGCAATCAAATGCATGCTTCCTACCTCTTTCAACAAGACAAGCACTACGACCTGTCCTACGACACTGGAGACAAGGCTTTGCAATGCGGACGACATGTTGATGTCTTCAAGCTATGGCTCATGTGGAGGGCAAAGGTAGGACTTTGAAATGTATTTGTTTACTTTGAAATGAAATGTATTTGTTTACTTTAAAATGAAATGTATTTGTATAATACACACTAGAGACAGGTTTCTTTAACTACCATTTTAGATATGATCTATCTGACCTGAATATTCCATACATAACATGAAAGAAGCAAACATTACTATTTCCTCTCTTTTATATACCTTTAACAATTTAGGTTCAAAGCAGCACAGATCATTTTGAAACTTGAACTCCATGCCTTTGTGTAGCATTTGCTTTCTGCAACTTCAGGAGTCTAACACCATGTATCCTATGTATAAGAATGTTGTTAAAAACATTTCTGGAAATATAAAGATATTTTATTTTAATGACACTCAGAAATTAAACGTGGCACTTCCAAGACTGGAATCCTAGTTCCATTGCATGCAGTAAATGTGGAGTGGGCTTTCAGCAGAGCAGAGGAAAACTCCTCAAAATATGTCCTCTGAGAATACAAGCCACAGTCATCAGTTCGCTTGTAATTGTAGAATGCTGCTAAACAAATTCTTCCACGTATTTATTCAGTCTATTATGTCAGGTTGCCTTCAGGTTTGTTCAGAGATGACATCAATGTTTTCATTTCCAGAAAGCCTTAAAGAGCCTCATGTGCTTCATTAAAACTCTGGAAACAGTTCTGCAACAGACAACAAGTACAGCTGCAGGTGTGGGAGCCTGCACAGGAGGGCTTGCGGGCGGCCACTTTCTGTGGCTGGGCTGGCTGTGGGACGGGCTGGCCTCGCTGCAGTGGCGGGTGGTCTCACAAAGGCGTGGGGCTTTCCCCAGGGCTGCGCTATCTCCCCCCTCTGCCAGAAGCTCTGTCCCCGGAGGGATAGTGACCTGGGCTTGTCAATTCCACAGTGCCAGACCGGGTTTATTGGGACACACTTCCATTATTCAAAGACATGTCTTCCCATGGAGCACATACTTCCTTGTACTGTGTTTTCTGTCCTCGCACCCCACTTGTGACTTGGCGTTACCAAATAGGATGCAGGTTGCTCAAGCAGGTCATCTCTCCCAGCTGTCCACCTCCTTCCCCGCCCCGGCCCATGCCATCATCCTTGGCTTGTGACCTCACAGGTGGGGACCCCAGGAGCCTCACAACCAAGGGACAGTGCCTCCTGGCAGGGTAAAGGAGCGGGAATTGCTGGAGCTCTTTTTATACAGTGCCTGTCAGGAAAGTGGAGACAGGGCAGTACCTGAACAGACTGTTCAGCTGCTACAGGCCTCAGGCTGGTCTCTGAAAACAACTGGCCATTCTGTGTTTCATTTTAAAAAAGTAATACGCTAGGAAAAGGTACCAGTTCATCCCCTCTGGGAGATTCAAATCCCCTGTCCTGAAGGAAATACAAGGCTCCCCATGTGTGGAGCTCGAGACCTTTTCTTAGAGGCCCTCGTCCTTGTCAGCCCAGGCTGCCTCTGCGCAGAAGCCACCACCAAGGGCACCCTTCGTCAGAGGCGCTGCAAGTGCTTTGCTCAGCGCTGTGCTGGATCTTGTGCTTGTTTCACAGAGGTGATCGCAGGGGAGTCAGTGGCACAAGCGAGAGATGGATGAGCTCTGCATTGGAAAGTGTCCTTCATCTGACAGAACCAGATCCTTAATCTCTCCAACAGAGACTCCTGAGAAGTGACTTGTACTGCTGCTTTGACAAGTGCTGCATGTTCCTGTCACTGTGTCAGTTCACAGGACAGATGATAGTCACAAAACTTTAATTTTTCTTTTCTCTCTCTCTCTCTCTTCAAAGGGAACCACAGGATTTGAAGCACAAATTGACAAGTGCTTGGAACTTGCAGAGTACCTATATAATAAAATAAAGAACAGAGAAGGTTATGAAATGGTGTTTGATGGAAAGGTATGTATTGCAACCTAGTAATCTAGTTGGTCACCAGCACTTGATTTAGTCAGGTATTGGGATGCTACTAGCAGGTCAAACCAAAAAGTGTGTGATAAAAAGCAGTGTCCCTTGTAAGAGCAGCTGTTTAGCCTTCTTTACGGGATCCAGGGACAAGGAAGATGAGGCAGCTGAGCACGGGGTTTCTGACCGTACAGTCTCACCCCACAAGAGCTCAGCACTGGCCTCTCGGCTAGAGCAGCGTTCACACAGTGACAGCCACTCTCCTGGTAATGGAAGGAGGTTGTGGAGACCCAGGCCCCCCTGCTCATGCCGGAGCATCGGATCTGCTGTGCAGGCAGGTGCAGGAGCCTGCCCTGCTCCCCACTGCCATGCCACGTGCATGGAGATCGGAGCGGGCCAGAGTGGGAGAGGCAACAGGTATAGATGTCTCAGGTGGGTGATTTCCACAAGCTCCAGCTGCAATGATCCCCCCAGGGCAAGGTGTTTGGCAGGGTCAGGCTACTGCCTGTGCTGTCCATGCCCCTGACTCTGCAGCTCTGTCTTGCGCTTGGCTGCAGCACTCCTAGCACCTCTGTCACATCGGTAAGAGTGAAAGAGTGTAAGAGTGTAAGCCTTGTAAGAGTGAAAAAAAATCTCTTCTGGCTTTTCTCTTCTGCCCTGTGGCTTTTTCTGCTTGCCATACTTGCATGTTGTTCCCTGGTATAGTTTACTGGAGTGCTGGCTCTGCAGCAGAGGGATATGTGTCCCCATGCTTCTTTAGAGATCCCACACCCACATGCCACTGCGTTACGTAATCACACACCATCACTGAATTTGGTCTGCCAGGTCTTGTTATGATCAAAGGAATCGACAGCAGGGAAAGTTTCTGTAACTCATCCATTTAGCAACCAGGAAAGAGGAGTGTAGCAAGGCAGGCAACTGCTGGGAGATAGCAAAGAGTGCACAGAGTGTCAGTGTGGTCTTCTTTGTGCCTTTCTACCTGGTGCTTCCAAATCCGCTAGGCCTGTCAAGGTGCTAGATATATGCATATTAATATGGGAGCTAACTGCACCAAACTGAGAAGCAGTGAGTTTCTTACGTGTAAGAACAGCTTAGGCCATCTGTGAGGCCTGTTTCCAAGACCAGATTCTTCATTATACAGTCGTGTAA
This sequence comes from Crypturellus tataupa, assembly GCA_034781795.1. NCBI lineage: Eukaryota > Metazoa > Chordata > Aves > Tinamiformes > Tinamidae > Crypturellus > Crypturellus tataupa. The sequence goes on along the minus strand of JAWLRI010000942.1, from coordinate 18,200 downwards.
TAAAAGTAATTGACATGGTCCTCACATCTAAATTATCTCTAATAGACTGCTGTCTCGTCCACATGTTCCTTTTAGCCTCTTGAGGGGACAGCACCTACAAAATCTAGATGCTTCTCAGTTGGGGATAAATACATTTGCACAGCTGGGCAATGTGTTTCTGCATCTGACATCCTGGGAATAAATTGCCTAAAATTATCCTTTCTGCATTAATAATGATGATGACTCTCAGCGGACTACAATAATGAAAGCCGTTGATTGCTGTCACAATATGATGTACGAGAGAAGGGGAAGGCATGAGCATAATTGTAATTGAGATATTATGAGCATTTCTTACAGTCTGAACCATTATTATTCTGTGTTTAGCCTCAGCACACAAACGTCTGCTTCTGGTATATACCTCCCAGTTTACGCGGGATGGAAGATAACGAAGAAAAGATGAGCCGCCTTGCAAAGGTAAGCAACAATATCCAGGATATTGTGTGATGAGCACTGAAATTCTGACAGGCAGGAGTCCCCCAAATGATCCCTGGAGAGGCACAGGGAAAGGCCACCCAGCCTTGTTCTTCAAATGTTCTGCAAATGACACCTCCGTGGACATCATGCTGAGGGTGAGCCTGGCACCGCCTTGCTCTGCTCTCCCAATTTGTACTCCCTGTGTCCGCCTCTTTGCTGGAGCACTTACTTGAACTCCAGCTATTTTTCCTGCGGCTCATGTAAACCGCAGTCCATAAATTGGGCAAATGTAACAATAGCTTGATTATGGAACGGCACTCTAGCACATGAAAAAAAGATGGAAAATGATGGCCACAATATGTTTGAGGAATACAAAAAGAAAACAGCTACTGTGTGCCAATTGTATGCAGCAACCATGAGAAGGTAGCGGGGGAGAAATCCCCAGTGATTTTAAGAGCAGCAAAAGAAAAGGATAAAACCAATATCTTTTCAGAGCCATTAATTCCTTTATATAACAGAGGTTAATCTTTTTTTGTCAAGATTGGACTTCTTTTCATTTTAACTGCTTCTTGCAGCTCTTTATAGAAAAATAAAACATGCTCTGCTTTTTGTTACAATAATAATAATAATAGTCTTCTGCTTTTTGCTATAATAGTAATGACCCCATGCTTTTTGTTGTGCACAATTACAGGTGGCCCCAGTGATAAAAGCCAGGATGATGGAGTATGGAACAACCATGGTGAGCTATCAGCCTCTGGGAGACAAAGTGAACTTCTTCCGGATGGTCATCTCAAACCCAGCAGCAACTCATCAAGACATTGATTTCCTGATTGATGAAATAGAACGTCTGGGACAAGATTTATAATAATTGAGCGTGAAAGGCTGTTCCTGGACCTCTAAGTAGACAATTAAGTTGTCACAAACTGTGCGAATGTATTTGTGGTTTGTTCCAAAGTAAATCTATTTCTATATTGTGGCGTCGGAGTAGAGTACAGTTTAAAATCAAGAAACATGGCTCCTTTAAAGTCCTTTCCTGAGTTTTAGAATACCTCTTTAATAATTAGCTACTCAAAAAGCTGCATTTAAATATATAAGAGCAGAAGATATGTAGAATTTTCTCTCACATTTTAACACAGTGACTATTTTAAATTAAAAGCAATCGGACAGAATGATGCCAAATTTGCCCAAAATGGTGACAAAATCAAACTGGGGGAAGGAAGATAGTGAGAAACAAAGTATACAAGCTATATGCTTAAAAGTGAAAGTATTTTGTCTTTTCATAGTATTAGAACAGAGTTTCTAATTTACCTATAGCAACATTTCAAATGTATTTAAATAGGTATAGTTTTACAAAAGGAAATATATATATATATATAAAATCCTATTTTGTAAACTAAAGATTTTATTTTATATGGGTTATAAAACTGCAAGGACAGAAGCTGAAAATTAACCAGGATTCTTTTTCTTTTGATGGAGGTGCCTCAAGCATTTATTACTGCCTATTTTAAAACATAAGCCCATGTATATTTTTAAGAGGTACCAGTACCTCATTTCTCTGTGTCACATGGATTGTACATCTCCAGGGTTGATTACTGAAAAACCTCAAGAGACTGCAGCTCTTAAAACCCCTTAATAAGATCAATTACAGTACAACAATAGGATGCTATTATTCCTAGTTATGTTTCCCACATGGCCTAACTAAGCAGACGCACAATCAATATACAGTTTCTTCGCTCTGTGTTAAAGAAGCCCATCCAAAAAAGTCACATATCTGACTAACTGCTTGCGTCATAACCATTTATTTTACAAGGAATATAAAATTACATTGAAAATTAAATTTGACTGAAATTCTCTTTTAAAAAATAGCATGAAATCTCACAACTACATTAGCAATGTAAGGACTTTTAAATGTACCAGTCTGCAAGATAAGATCTAAATTAAATGCAAGTATGCTCTCAATGGCAGTAATGGAGTCTGAGTGCCAAACAGATTTGACAAAGGTTTCTCCCAATACTGGAGTTCATCATTGTTTTCAAGGGATTTTGAAATTGCTGAAAAAAAATGAGATAAGGCTACATCTGCCTAGTACAGCCCATGCAGAGCCACACAAGTGTTTTTAGAAACCATGGCAGAGGTTTAGAAACCTCTTGCAGAGCTTACGTGCTTCATCATTCCTTAGCACTAGGAACGACACTGGCATGGAAACTTATATGTACCTTTTTCCTCCTCAACATCTGGATATGTTGGTAAGAACTTTGTGGCTTGAGCCTGTCTACTTATAACCCTACTAAAGTTTTGGTTTTAACTTTGCCTACATGGCCAACTTTTGTTTGTAAAGCAATATTGTTTTACTCTCTCAAAAATACTTGAAGAAAAAAGTGCAATGTTGTTTTAATTTCATCTAAAACAGATAAATGGAGTATTGGTTCGATGTAATATGAGGACATGAAGTAAGAAGAGGAAATAAATTGTGTCTGTAATTGTGTTGCCTTTATTATATTGATAGTACTGTTTTGTCACCTCAGATTGAGGCTGTGCACTTTAGATTTAAACTGTGCAATGTTGCAAATCAACATGTGTTGCTGCATAAGCTTGTACAATATATTATTGATATGTCATTATTTGTGTGGTACTAGTATTTACTCTTGATATTGTAAGAACTGCACTACATCAGTCCTTCTGCTATATCTTTGCTTGATATAAGCCTCACTTCGTCAGCTTTTAGGCAGACCTCTCACCTCAATTCAGTGGGTTTCCATTGCTATCTACAGTGCATAATGTTGCAAGTTAAGCTATAGAGGAGATGCCAATTCTATCCAGGACTTAATGTAACCTTTGCTAAATCTGTCCAAATCAGCTGACCAATCACTGAAATACTGGGTAGAGCAGCAAATTGTTGTATCCTTCTTTCTTGCTGTGAAAAACAAGGCAAGGAAAGAGCTTAAAAAGTAAAAATAGTAAAGGGACAATGGTGAAAGTGATCAGTAGCCTGGTTACATCTTGCATGTGCAATTCTGTTTTTAAAATGCTAAGTGCAAACAATGTATTTATTAGCTGTATGTGCCAATCCAAGATTTACATTCAATGTTCAGTAAGAACCAGCATTTCTTTCCACGTTACTGTTTATTGCAGCCAGCAAAGAGCAGCAGAGCAACCTGTTCTTGTGTTTGACCAAAGTATTTTATCTGTGGTGTTGACCTAAATCCAAATAAAAGTGTAAAATGTGACTGAGAGTCTTTTCTTTAGCAGCGCTAAGGACACTAGCCTTACAAATTATGCCGTCTCAGTGCAAGGTCCCACAGAAGAGAATGTTTAATTCCAACTCTCTCTAAATTTTTGGATGACAAGATTCCTGTGTGTTAGTTATTATAGCAATAAAAAAAAAAAAAAGATTGAAATCTACCGTCCAATCCTTTTGAGGCATTGCACAGCACTGGCATGATAGTAAAATCTGCCATCTGCTATTCCTCTACCTTATCTTTACAAGGTGAAGCTCATTATTCTCCTCAGACCAGCTCAACTTTATTAGGGTTTTATTTTGGCCTTTTTACTTCATGAGTTCTTATCCCCAAACTAGTCATGATCAGCCCACAACACAGCAATGAAAGCATTGAGGGCACTTTCCAGACCCTATGAAGGCAAAAGTTTAAATGGGCCACAAGATAAAAGAGAAAAAAAAAAAAAACTGATATAAAAATTAAAATTTTAATTTTTATGTTCCTCCTGGCATCGGGCCTCGGTCCTCCAAAATCTGCCACCTGCCTGCTCTATTTTCCTTCCATTCACCCAGCTTGATGCCCAGTGGAGCAAGTAAAACAATGTTGTAAAAATGCCTGAAATGAGATTTTTTTGTGTCTCATGTCCAAAGTCTGCAGGAAATTTGTGTTGGCTGCCCAGTCCAAGCACCTTGCTGAGGCACTGTGCCCTGCAGCAGTGGCTTCCTTTTCTCTCCTTCGGGCCCAGCTAGTCCACCTACTCCACCGTTTCATGGCTCTCTTCTTCGCCCTTTCCCAAGTTAGTTCTATGAAAATCACAGTATCAAACACTTGCAGAACAGCTGAGATTAGAAGGGACCTCTGGAGACCATCTAGTCCAACCCCCGCCCCTGCACAAGCAGGATCACTTGGAGCACGTTGCATGGGTTCACGTCCAGCCAGGTTATGAAAATCTCCACAATATCTCTGGGCAACCTGCTCCAGTGCTCTGTCACCCTCATAGTGAAGAAGGTTTCCCTCAACTGCAGATAGAGCTTTCTGTGTTTCAGTTTGTGCCTCTTGTCCTATCTCTGGCCACCACTGGCCAAGCGAATTATTAATATACAACATCCTGGTGCTGGTCTGCTATGAAACGAGAGAGAGTGACGAGGAAGAGCCCTGCAGAGCTCAGGGAAGCCCTCAAAACCTGCCCAGACCCATCCCAAAGGGCTCACTTTCACCACACCATAGTCTGCTGGATGCATCTAGTGCTTTTGATAGTGTATTTTGCAGTTCTGCTCTTAACCTTGGGATTAATAAAATATGATTAACTTTAATAAATAAATTCCAAAGGATAAATCACAGGTTCTGTAAAGCCAAATGAGCAAAAGTGAAGATGCCTCCAGACAGACAAAGGAAGCTTTGAAGTAGTAGGCACATATTTGGAGGGCTGCAAACTTTGGCATTTTACTCTGTGGTAAAGAATTTCATCTAGAAAGACACTCTGCCCGTTACTGTCCTAAATACACTCTTCTCTTAGACTTACACTGTCTGAACTATCAGCTTCTTACCTGTCTAGTCTGACTAAAGGGACCAATTCAGCTGTTAACGCCAAGTGCTGCAGCTAGAAGAAATGCAACCCCGGCTTGTCCGTTCACAAAGAAGTCAGAACAGCTGCAGGTCCCAGCACTGTCCATTATGGTGCTAAAGGATTCAGGTGTACATATTTTACACTCCACAGCAAAGCAAGAAATTGCGTCTGAGATATGAGTCAGAGGAAAAGGAATATGTACTTATTTTTGTGTTAAAATAAATGCCCACGTATACTGCTACTGAAATTCTTGCGCTACGATACATATTGGAGGTAAAACTTCAGTTCCATAAATGCACACTGCATGAACAGAGTAAAGGTTACTGCACACGTAAGACAAGATATGGAGTAAACCTACAGTTCCTCTGCTGCTCTGCAACAGCTGCCTGTGTTCCTATTCTTACTCCAAAGTACAAGTTATGCCTGATGCCAAGGCTCTCACAAGCATTCAGATACCTCATCCTCATTATATGGACCCTTAATCCTAGTAAAGCGCTATGTCTACTAGGCTCCGTCTACCCCTCTCCGTCTGTGACTCATAAACCCGTAAGGATTGTGTCTCATAGGTGACTGATGTCCAGGAAAAAGGATCCAAAAAAAAGCTTTGCAGTATGTGAAATTTCTGCAAGGTTACTCAGCTTCCAGGGAAATATTTTAGCGACTTGCAATTCAAAAGAGCTTGCAAATGACACAACTAAACAACATTTCTTTTAAAAACACTTCTTTTTACTCTGCGCAACCCTTGCTGAAAACTCTGATTTCAGCTTCAACAGACATTAAACTCCGATTTCAGTTTCAATAAACATTAAACTAACAAGCAAAATGGGGAATATAAGAATCATTTTACATAATATAATTGATTGCTTTAAACATTGTCATTTTTAATACTATCCTGTATCAGTAAGCTTCCATCTTCTCACACTTTGCACTGCCTCTATGGTGGAGTTCTAGCTTCCTGCCCACCCTCCTCTGTCCTGATAATGAAAGTGGTTCTGGAAGAAGGAACAGATGTTTGCGACTTGGGGAAAACAAGCTTTTGCTGCTCCGAGAAACTAAAAGGAAATGGCTCTGTTGTTACAGTAAATAGCATCAAACTGCAGCTTTTAAAGACAGCCTGTGAGGAATGCTGAGGCATGCAGGGTTTGCTAAAAGCAGTGGCTGCCTGGTAGCACTCCCCAGGTGAACAGCCCTGTGCAGAGTGGGAATGGTCTCCATGGGAGTCTGCTCCCAGCTATCTTTGCCAACCCGCATAGTCTGCTAAAGCTAATCCAGTTAATTTCCCCATTCAGACAACTCATTACTATTTATATTACACTGGCATCCAAATAACGCCAGAACGTCATTGTGCTAAATGCTATAGTACTGTCAGAGGCAGCTGTTCCTACAATGAGTTTTGGATCTGAAAGGATGTCAGAGACTGATCAGGAGAGATCATGGAAATTAGGTAGGAAATTTTCAGACCATCATCTGCTTGGATCCATCTTTCAACAATCATGACATTGGGACACAGGAAATTCAGACCTGCTCTGTTTCCTGTCACCAGTGCCCAGACCCATGACTTCCATCTAACGTGTTTGCTAAATCCTCACGGCTACAGGAAGCTCAGGGAAACCAGGACAACTTCTCCTGCACGGTGCCTAGGAAGAGCATTCCTGGAGACCAGGCCAGCGAGGCTGTCCTTCCTCAAAGACATGGAATACTGGACTTTCCCCCTGTAGAAAACATTAATGTCCAGCCTGGGAACAGCACAGAATTAGATCAGTGTGAACCTACTGCAGTTAATCGATTTCCACATACCTGACCCATGCCTTGTTCTAAAGCTCTGGCACTTGCACCTACAGATTTTGAACAACTGTTCCAGACAAGCCTGTCTATTCAGTTTTGGAGAATGGGAACTGAACCACATTAACAGTGATATTGATGGGAGTTGATGAGATAATGAGGTTGATATTAATAAAATGTAGAGCACTGCATGTAAGCTCTTACTAGTCAAGAAGACTGTTGAGAATTCTGAACAGAAGTTTGTAGGGAAGTTTTTAGATTGGAAGATAATCATTGGTTTATTTGGAAGAAAGCCTAATCATTTCTTGTTTGCATTCTAGAGACCCAATAATCAGTCTCAGGAATTAGCATTCAATAGGTAAAAAATGAATGGCAGAAAATATTGCCAGTGACTCCATGTCTCGCTCTGTCCTTTTACATTCAATACAAATGAGTTACAATGCTCCTCTCTACATGGGTGTTTCCCACACATTACTAAGCAGATCTCTTGTCTATTTATATGTCACATTGCCTAAATTCTCAGTAAAGGTCAGTAGTTCAGAGAATTGGCCATATTTAAATGAAATGCAAAATACATAGAATTAACCGTAATGCTCAAAAATGTCGTTGAATGCAAATGCTTTACTTAGTGCCTTGTTTGTGATTAATATGGTTCAATTGGTGTTGATTCATTTCTCCTGTTGCCATTTGTCTTAATTCACAGTGTCGTATTTTTATGAGCTGGCGCTGCAGGAAATCTACAAGCAAAACACGTATTAGTGATATGATATTTGCAACCCAAAAGTTATACACAGCTCATCTTCTTACTGCTTTGCCATTGCTTCTGGAACAGTCTGCTTTTTATTTAATGATGATCAACTTCGTTTTTTATAGATGACAATTTGCCATCACTTTTCCCCTTTTCTTCAGCTCCTTCAACTCCTGTCATTATGAAAAAAGAGATAGAAATAATCAAACAAACAAACAGCAACAACAAAAAAACCCAGTGATTGGATCTGATTGTCGATGCCTGAGTTAAAATGCAGCTGAAATTACTGACATATTATTGTTCTTGAAAGCAATTTTATGCAGTAACTCTGGTAAGAATCTTGAGCAAATTGTCTCTATTGATCACTAGCCTTCATATTTCCCACACACAAAGCCTGTCTCTTTTTCCATATTGCAAACAACTTTGTTTGTTCTCAGGGTAGTTTACGGAGTGAAACAATGAATCTTTTCCTATAGGAAAATTGGCACATTTGACAGGATACCTCACCACACAGGCTATTGCAAGCAGACCACATCATAGCTGCAGGCTGCGCCGGATTTGACTTCCACATTATCCCAGGGGGCTTGTACCTTGAAAAATACCCCTGCTCTCCCTCAGGTGCACCACAAACTTGCCTTCTGCAAATGTAACAGAACCATCTCATTAATTCCTACAGTTTGGACCAAAAAGTGCTGAAAACAATTATTTTACTCCAGGGCTACCCAATGGTACACAAAGGAAAGCTGGTCTGAGTGCTATGGGTCTAGATGTGGCCAATGTGCTGCAGAGAATGGACACCTTCAGCAAGGTGGGTATAAACCAGCCCACTCAGATGGCCCAGGTTGTCTTCCAAAGGAGACCCACAGAGCTACAGCAGACAGGAAAAAGGCAGAGTCACTCGTGCTCCAGACAAACACCTCATAGCAGGGATTAGGATACCTCAGGGTTCCTTCATTTGAACATTTTTAGCCAGACACTAGAGTGAGATGTTGGATCGTTTGCAAAGTGACAATGCAGGGGGTAATTTTATCTCTGCCTATCTGTACCAACAGGAAGAACATCATCAGGAACAGGGAATGAATTGCTCTTCTGGATGGCAGTGGCTTCTGCATAGATGCTGACAGTTCGTCTCCCGCAAGGCTGCTGGCAGCTGCTCCAGCAAGTCCTCGAAGATAGTTAGCAAACGGCTACGCTTCAATATCTGGTGTGGGCCTATTTGGAGACAGACAGCAGTTGGGAGCAACGACACAAATGGCTCCTTTCCCTGTACTTTCTATTTTCTAAACCCAACGAAGAAGATTCCTGTTCTGCTTGTTCTTGGGAGAGGAAACTAATGCTACACAAGTGCTTCTCACCCCTGCTCACCTCTCACAAAGCTCAGCCTGTCGTGAGACCTTCGGCGCAGCAGGAGCTGGGGCTCTGCCCTGTAGCAGCAGCAGCAGCAGCACTCTTACCCTTCCGCCCAGCAAGGAATATCTTCGCTGCTTTGTTGTCTGTTGACTCTTCTGTTTGACAGATTAATATCTATAGTCACTTGGCTTCAGGGTTCTACCAGTAGAAGTAGTAGAAGAAGTGGCTACAAGTAGCCACTTGGCTACTGTGTTCTTAGTTGCCTTATACAATAAATCCCAGTCAAGAAACAATTATTAGCTCTGTTAATACTTCAGCTGACAGGACTGCACTTCAAGTTCCTTGTTGTGCTGGGTAGGTCTGTAAGGAGAAATTTAGGAAACTAAGGGTGAGTCCTGGTTTCTGGGCAACAATCCTCTCATCTTGTGGGTTGGTTTCAATGTCCAAGACCATGCACCAGCTGTTGCGTGTTATCATTCATCACTGTTTGCCATATTGCTGCAAAGTCATTGCTCTTAGCCATTGAATATGGACTAACCACTAGTTGAAACCATGAGGACTGCTGCATGGAGAGAACAAGGCACTGAGCACCAGGCAAAGCAAGATGAAGATCAAGAAATGCTCACTGGGGAGATCTCCTGTCTCATTATGTAGACTGACGGTTGAGACCTTCAAGAACACCATGATCTGCCTAAAGTCTCTGCTTCTGCCTAATGAGATCTGAATCCGCATGTGCTTATTAGATGTTTATAGGAGTAATATGTGCTCTCATCTCCTTGTGCTGGAACATGGTCAGAATGGAACTACAGTGGGGATGGTACAAAATAGGTTAAAAAACATGCCCAGAGAGATCTCTGTAGGTCATATGGAGAGTGATTCTGCAGGCATCTACTCCAGACTTGATTTTGTTCAGTGTTCCCATTAATGATTTGGACAACAAAATGTGGCATAAGCTTATCAAATGCATAGATGATATGATGCAGGGAGGGGAGGTGGTTGGGAAGAATAGACAAATGGCAACAGATGAATTCAAAACAGTCATGATAAAATGGGAAAAAATAGTCTGAAAAAATGTATCAGCTCTCAGTAAAGACAAGTAAGAGGTACAGGAGTAATCTCAGTCATAGGCAAGAGAGGGTAACATTCTCTTCAAAAGAGAGGATCAATTATTAGTTAGCGATATTCTATCACAGAGAAGACAGACTTAGCCATTTTGGACTACATGAGCTGGAAAATTGCTTGCAACACAGACTGAGTCATCTGTCTGTTTTGCTCACCAGTAAAGACTGGGACATAATACTGACTTTTGGCATTACACTTCCAGAATACGTACAGAGAAAAGCTATAATAATTGTTGGAGGTCTAAAAAAAAAACAATTTTGCAAAGAAATACTGAAAGAACTGCAAAGGTCTATCTAAAAAAAAATGTTGAAAATTATGATTAAAAGCTAATATCTAATGGTCTGCTATAGGGACAAAGGACATTTTTTCTCTCTGTGGCTATGGAGACTCAGACAAGAAATAATATGTTCAAACTCTGGCAGAAAAGATTCAATTGGTATTAGAAATAGCAGTGGTAAGGGCAGTAAAATATTGGAATAGATTACTCAGGGAGATTGTGTGGTAATGAAGGTCTTCAGAACAGGATGGGTAAATATTAAAAGAAAGCAAGGAACAGCTGGTCCTGCTTTGAGCAGGACTTTGGACCTGACAGACTCCTGCCAGTCTTCTAGCTATGTTCTTCTGTGACTCAAGACAGCAGTCATGGGTTGTTTTGTGACTACCTATAAATCTTCTCAATTATACTTTCAAAACTATGTTTTGTTTTTCTAGATCAGCACTAAATTAATTTGTAGCAAATTCATGTAGAAAGACATATCTTGCATTGCCAGTGTTATAACAAATGTAGGGCATTATAATAATTACTTTTCTTCAGTAAAATAGTGACCTTCTGAACTGTGAACTTTCCAAAATTCTGCTGTCCTAAGTTAACCATATTGTTACTGGGTACTTCCTAAATCATTAAGTGTTTCAAAGCATAGCCAAAAAAAAAAAAAAAATCCTAAAAATGGTTCTTATATCTGAGTACTGTTAGAGATGATAGGATGGAATATTGAAATGATGATACTCACAACTGAGTTTTGAAGGTAACAAATTAAGTATGAGAGAGAAAACTGCACACTGAGACTCACTCAGATGAGCTCTGCTAAATGAAAGTCCTGAGTGCATTTCTTAATCTCTTAAAAATGAAACTGTGGAAAAAAAATCAAAATCTTGTATATTGGGTTCTTACTTTTAAGTTTGTTTTGCCTACATGTGTTGGCACATTAACAGATTCATATTAGTTTACATAGATATGGTATGATTTTCAGTAGAGAAAACTTCATGGGGTGAGCAACTCTCCTAGAGCAGGTTAGAGCACGAGAAGGAAAGAAAATGGAGTGTGGGGTATAGAAGCAACGGGGGTTGGTACAGTGCAAATTCCCATGGGCCTGGAGAAGGGGAAGGATGCACTGAATATTGCAATGGGAGGACACTCCTGGTCCACTCCCCAATGAAATACAGAGGCTAGGTCTGTCCTGAGGTCACTCCTGTTTAATCCATCTTTCCAGCTGGGTGATCTTGGACACTCTCCCACCCTAACTCGTCTTAAAAACCCAGTGCTGTGGTAAACAGGGGATAAAATATCCCTATAACGTAGGCTAGTGATGGATATGTGTTGAAGGAAGGAAGATGGCTGTAAATCCTGCTCATCTACACGCACACAAGCTGAGTTTGATCTAGCTTCTACCCAACTCCATGGCAAAATTCCCACTGCCTATAATGGACTTGGACTGAGTTTATGATCCACATAATTTACAGGATGTCTTCGCTGCCTGAACTAATGTCCATCTGTTTGAATGCCATTTACGACTCCTAACAAACTGGTTGAGCCCTGGGGCTAGGCAGGGTCTGACTGACAAATGCCAAATGGAAGCTGGTATTGTCACTGCTGCTGCAAAACAACTCTCTAGTCGTGGCAGTTTCTCAGGGAGCGTGGCTCAGGGCTGCCTTCCTGCCAGTACTATCTATCAGCTTGTGGAAGTGTTATCTGAGCAGAGGAGGGAGGTGTTTAGGGTCAGTCGGAACAACAGGAAGCAACTATGGTCTGGTTCCATGGTCTAGTCCTCATATTGCCCCTGCCAAGTCTTCCCGCACCACAAGACATGCACTCATTCGTTTTCTAGGCAGGTGATATGTTGCCAAATGATTACACAGGTCTCCAGGATGAAAGGTCTTGTTCCTCACCTAAACACATTTTTTGGAGTAAATATCAGGTTTGCATCCATGAGGTAATAAGTGTGGGCATCAGACCCTGCATAACTAGCTAGTAACCCAGCTACCATATTCTGATAGTGCAACTTGGAAAGCACCTTTCCTTATTTACCTTAAAAATGAAGAGGAAGAAATAAAGTAATAAGTATGGATAGAATGAAGAGACTTTGGAATGGAATAATGTTTGTTTCAGTTCAGTGATAAAAAAAAAATCAAAATGAATCTATTGAAGTTGACCTGAAATTAATTTTCATTGATGTAGAAAAAAAAAAAGGAACTACTATTTAATTTCTGTGTCAACCACAAGCTGTGTTCTGCTTTCTCTGGGGATTATTTACAATTTTAAACATATTTGTGCTTTAATTTAGATCATTTTTTCATGAAAAAGTGTCAAAATTTTTATTTCCAAATTTAAAGTTAATGTCATGCCTTCCAAATCAAAATACAGATATGTCAAAAATATTTTGATTATAATTAGAGCTTTGTCCACCATAACTAAGCAATAAATTTGTTTGAATTCAGGTTACTTTTGGAATACCTTTCCTCTTTCCTGGCCCTGTTCCCCTCCCAAACCTCACTCCGTTTCTGGAGCAATATTCACTTTGTCCTCCCCATTAGCCAAGACCGTAGGAAAGAGTGTATTGCAGTCAGCCTTGAGATAGCCAAGGACAGAGGCAGCCTTGCCCAGTCTGCCGAAGGGACCAAAGGCTGCAATCTGCACATTAACTACAACAAAATGAGTCAGCTCCCTCTTTCTCTCATTTTGCTTGTGATAGCCAGGTGAGCATAAGGCAAATAGATGAGCAAGAAGAAACAATTTAAGATACAGGGATATTTGTCACCTCGATAATTTACATCTCACAACCTTTCAGTGTTCATACAGTAGATTTGAACAAATGTGTTGCAAGCTATTTTAATGGTATTTTTTCTCACAGCTGATTGTGCTTTGGGCTGAAGAGAGAAAGGTATTTGCAGAGGGGCAATGACAACCACCCAATGCTTTGATTCTTTACCCAAGAAACTTCTATGCTCATAAATTCAAGAGCAATAAAATGGGGATTTGAGGAAAAAAGGGTTTATAGGTGAAATTTCTGGCATTTACTGTTTCTGACTATGTCAGAATTCTGGCAGGTTTTCAAAATGAGCAGCTGAGACATAACCCTTTCTAAAAGCCAAAAGAATAAAGGAACATAGAAATGCTATAAAATTAAATGTCTACCTCAATTTCACAAACCTCAAGAAGTTATAGTTAAAAAATAAGTTTCTGATGAAGTTTTGTGGCACTTAACATTCCTGTGTTTCCCAAATCTGACCACTCATCAGCAGTTGCCTGGTGAGGAGAGGTAATACTAAAATACTGCCTGATAGACGTGGCTTTTACTCTTGCAAATCCTCAGCTATCCTCTCCCTAGAAACATGGGATCAGCAATAAAAGAGAAAATTTACTGTGTATGAAAATATAATGCACTCTGTTCGGTCTCATGAAGTCATAATTTTTTCCCTTTCTCCTTGCTACAATTACCTTAAATGCTTGTTTGTAAAACATCGGTGTTTAATACACCAGTGCTAATAGGTGGAAGCAGCCTGGCAACATTCCCATGCCAAAATGATGCATTTCTAGAAGCAGTGAAGTAAAAGTATTGTGTGATCATGCAGCCTTCGCGCCACTAAAATCACCAGGTTCACCCTACCCAGATTCCTTGGGATTAAAAAGGAATGACAGAACATCAACTAAATGCTGCTGGATTTAGGGGTTTTTGTTTGTTTGCTTGTTTTGTCAAGATCTTCTTATTAGACAATAGAAGAGATCAGAGGCTAAAACTGAAATATTCAGTGCAGACATAACTGCTGGTAGAAGACAGCATGGCCCAGTACACAGCAGATTTTCCTACAGGTCCTGCCAGCTTGTGTTTTTTTCATTTACCATATGTTTTTACTAAGGGGAAAAAAGGCAGGTGGGAGGAGATGTCTGATTTTCTGCAGGTACAGTTCCACTGAGAATGTTTTCAAGGATTTGGCTCAAAGAGCGGAAGAAGAAAAAGCTCATCTCACATGAAAAATGCTGCACCGTCACATTATGCTAACATACATCACCAAAGAAGAGAAAAGTCTTCCTCTCAGAACTGTAGACTGTAAAGTGCTTTTAAACCAAGCAAAACGATAGCAACTGCCGCCTGCGTGTACTTGCAGCATTTTGTTTGGAAGGGAAATGAGATGTGCCACATGATGGCCTTTCAGCTGTGGCAAGTCCTAGAGTTGGCCTGTTTTTCAAGTCCTAGAGCTGGTTTGTTTTTCAAGTTCTGGAGCTGCCCTGTTTTTCACAATTCACCAAGGCCTGCCGTAGCCTCAGCTGCAGAGGCACCATCACATGCTACGAACTGCAGCAGTTGTCTTTCGGATGGACATCTTCTCCTTGCCACGGTGAAGGAATTAGCACATGGCTTCAAGGTGACAGGAGAAAGCATGAGAGGTTAATTTTAAAAGCAGGCTGACCCTGAGAAATAGAAATAGAAGTATGCTACATTTAGGTGCCTTTATGAATCTATAGAGCTTGGAAACTATTATTTTCTTCCTCTTTCCTCTTTTTTTTTTTCTTTTTACCAAAAGCAGGCCTCAAAATGGAAATATAACCTCATGGCTGTCTTATTTCCCATCAGACCACTACATTTTTTTTCTCAAAGAACCTGCAGAAAACACAGACAGATATTGTCCTACTTCAAGGACCTGTTTCCTTGCCCTGATGGTTAGTGCCCACAGATTGAAGCTGATTGCTAAAAGGGGCCTGTTTCTTATCCTGTCTCTTCCAAGACCTAGAGTTGTTCACTATCTTTATAAGGGATTCATCCCGACACATTATCAGGGTGCCAAAACAGCTGGTGAGCCCCACCGAGCTGGTGGGATCCAGACTATGCAGCAGCTGAAACCCAAGCTTGTGAGCCCAGGATCCTCTTGTAGATATGTGATTATTTCTACTACATTAACACACTCATTTTCATTATTGGTCTCCAGTATATGTATCTTTCATATCTTTCCTGAAGTGGTCAGTTAATAAATCCACATAGAGAGTACAAAATCAAACTCCACTTTACTAATATGAGTTCTGTCCATGCATCAACTTGTCTACTTCAGATCCCCAAATAAGGCATTCTTGGACCATGCTGCCCTGAATACATGACTGATGCTCATGTATTCATAATACCTTCTAATTTTTCCCCACGGGCTCATTTAATGACCAGAATTTTTTGTTTCATTTTTATCAATGACTTCATTATATTTAAAAAGAAACCAGCTGTTCCAAGACTGTGAATTCTTAAATTTGTAAATAGACCAATAATTGGTAGACTAGCTGAAGAAAGTTTTTGCTATAATTGGACATCATTTTAGCATTTTGCAATCATTCCTACTTTTCTCTTAGTCACAAATTCCAATCCAAAAAAAACCTATCATTTATAAATTCATCAGATAATCATTTTTTCATCTAATTTTCTTTTAATGTTTCTAATTCATGAGTCTGTGTCTCGCTGCAGTACTACCTCATTTTTCAATTTCTTTTTCTGCTCATGTTTGTGTCTTTATTATACTTAGAATTCATCCAATTTTTATTGCCATATGGCTAAAAAGATAGTATTTTATCAATGGGAATGAGGCACACATTAGAGCAGAAAAGCAGTGTGGAATTAAATGTACTAAACTGTAAATAAAAGAAACCTTATTTATACTTTGTAGTTGACTTTGGGTGTAGAAACATCTACTCTTCTGTAGAGATATTTCACTTAATATAGTTTAAAACTGGAAGTTCAGAGTATAGGTGTCTGGACCAGATTTGGGAAGAGTGAGGTGGTGAGATTATGGCAGGGCATGGAGGTGAGCTTTCGCATTTAAGGAATTAAATGGTTACTAAGAGGGAAAAACAGGGTGGTTAATGCTGGTGAGCATTAACACAAAGAAGAGACTGCCCAGCACATTTCGTTCTCCAACCTGCACTAGTAAGAATTAAGGTTGGGAGGTTTTTAAAAGGTAAGGCAAAAAAATGTGAAGATACTGCATGGATACTGGGAGATGATGTCTGCTCACAGTATAACCCCCAAGCTGAGTCTTAAGACTCAGATAAGGCAATTATTAAATGCCTTCTTTACCTTCTTTGCTTCAGTCTTTACTAAGGTCAGCCTTCTGGAATCCCAGACCCCGGAGACAAGATAGGAAGTTTGCAGAAAGGAAGACTTGCCCTTGGTTGAGGAAGATGGGTTTAGAGATCACTTAAGGAAACCTGACATCCACAGATCCATAGGACCTGATGGATGCACCCAAGGGTGCTGCAGGAGTTGGCAAATGTTATTGTTAAGCCACTCTCCATCATCTTTGAAAAGTTCTGAAGAACAGAAGAGGTGCCAGAGGACTGGAAGAAAAGTAGCGTCACACCAGTCTCAAAAGGGGCAAGAAGGAGGATGAAGGCAACTACAGGCAAGTCAGCCTCACCTCCATCCCTAGAAAGGTGATGGGGCGTGGCTGGATGGCATCTCTAAGAATGTGGATTCTTCTTCTGTGATGCTGTGATTAAGTAACATTTTGACCAGGCAATCCCACCATGTGACGTAGTTGGCAGTCCCTGCGGATACTGTCCATCCAACTCAATAGGCAGAAGACTATATTACAAAAAAAAAAAAAAAAAATAGAAGTTGCCAGTATTAGTGCATCTAGGCTAACTTCACATGCAGAGGAGCTTGAGTAATTCACTTGGTTATTGGAGGGGGCTTGTAAAAGCCTTCCAACCAAAAGCACTTCCAACCTGCCTCTTCTCTCACACTGAGTGAGGCAGAGATTTGAAGGTTGGATCCATTCTCCATGGTTAGGAGTAAGGACAGATGCAAATTACTGCCAAAGGCACCCAAGGGAAAGAAGAGGCTGAGCAGTGTCAGCTCAGGCAGTTTCAGGACATGCTGCCTCTTAACTCTGGCTGGGTTGTGTTGCGGTAAACCAGTTCTTTGCCAAGAATCACAAAAGTAGTTTGTGTTCACCTGAATAAAAGCAGAATGCATACAAAGCCTTTAAAATACTTGTAAAATGATGAATTTTCATTATTTTATTCCAATATAAAATTTATTTGGCAAAATTATAGAATCCAGTATGTACAGAAGCACTGTGCTTCTACAGAAGTGAATAGAAAATGAAGAGTGCCATAATGCAAGATAGCACACGTGCTTTGAAAATATATCTTGCACAGGTATCAACTCTGTTCACAGCCTCAGAAGCAAATACACAAAATATAAATAAAAATCAAGCTTTTGTTGAAAAATGAAAACAAATCTACCAGCGACATCATCTTTCATTCACTACACTAAACTGATGTTTTCTATTAAAAGAGTTCTGGGTGGAATGTGCCCGGGACCTTTTGAATAGAACAACAAGGATCAAAACGAGATTAACCAGGATGATGACAACCTTGAAGTATGCATTAGCCTATGTTAAGTCAGCTCATGCTTTTCTGTATACCAAACAGTGGATTGCATGTGTATGTCACATTATTTAACAAGCACTGATGATCGTTGGAATTAAAAAAACTCTTTTAAATCCACTGTGTTTCATGGCCAGTGACTAATCTGCTACACTTTCTGTTTCTGTTTTGCTGTAGAAATAACTTGGAAAATACATTTGCTTAGATGTGTGCTACGGATTTCTTTCTCTTTATGAGCTGAAGAAAGAAAGAAAGAAAGAAAGAAAGAAAGAAAGAAAGAAAGAAAGAAAGAAAGAAAGAAAGAAAGAAAGAAAG
>JAWLRI010000937.1:2633499-2657895 GCA_034781795.1 Crypturellus tataupa | reverse complement strand
CCGCGGGCGGTAGCGGGGTGACGGCGGGCGCGACACCGGCCCGAGCCTGCGGGCGCCGCCACGGCCCGGCACGTGAGGCGGCCCCGGGATCACTTGTAGCGCCCGCGGCCGGGCGGGATCCGGTGTGTATAAATAGCGCAGCCGAAAGCGCCGCGAAGCAGGCAAAAGTGGAAATGCCTGGGATGGCGGCGGAGCGCGCACCGGGACACGGTGTCCCGGCGCTGCGAGACCGTCTCCCCCCGGCTCCAGCTTTGATTTGTGGTATCTAGAGGCTGACGTTAGGATTAAATTTAGAAAATTCAGCATTTGGTTAGCATTCACTGTTTTGATTTGGGACATGTTGTTATGTTCTTGAATGTAGATGTAAACATCTAACCCCTTTCTGAATTTCAGTATTTTTCTTCTCCCTTGGCTCCTGACTGAGACAAGTGTCACAGCTCGCTTATGTTTGCACAAAAATACTCAGTCACCCATTCTGAACTTGCCACCACCAAGTTCCTGTTCTTGTTCAATGAGACTGGAGAGCAGGCGTTGCCATGCTTAGTTCTTGGCATTATTTGCTACTCTTTTTGCTTTTATATATACATAAGTATATGCCTTTTCCTCCAAATACGCCCCTAGGCAGAGGTGAAATCTCCCTGTCCATATTACTTTTTTTTTTTCTTTTCCTTGAGTGGGATGCACAGTACACTGTTCCAGAGGAGCAAATGAATTTCTTTATATAGATGTACTCTAATACTTGGTATTAATCAGGGTGTTATTTATGCCGCCCGTGTTCCAACAGCTTGTTTGTTTTCTGACGAGAGCTTCATGTGGATTAGAGAGATCACTGAGATGTTTACATAAATGGCCAGTTTCTGCTTTTCGCTTGATGTAAATAAATCAGAACTTGTCGGATGCAGGAGCAGCGCACGTCTTCTCCCCAACAACGCGCTACATTGCGCGGTCAACACGGAGCTCGGCTCGCCGCCGCGCGATCCGTGCCCGTTTGCCGGGGTTTCCTCGGCCTCACAGTCGCCCCTTGTCTCGCCCAACTGCGGCGATTATGACAGCTGCGGCTCTCGCCGCTCTCCCCGCACAATGTCCCTCCCAGATCAATAGCAACGCGGCGACAATAGGAGACTTGCCGCCCATCCCTGAAGCCGTCACTGCCCTCCCGCCATCGCAGCGACTCGCTGCTGAATCCCGCTCTTTGTTTCCTGTCTCCAGTTTTTGAGGCGCGATAGCGCTTTTCCTCTTGCCCGGCGATTGCTTAGCCGCTTGAGTCATCTCTGGCTTGGGGACTTAATCCAAGGCCTTTTGAAATGCTGTAAAGTGCAGACTAGCCCACCAGGATCTATCTCATTGCTTTGGAGGTGGAGTTTTTTGACAGTTTCAAAGAATCCTAGTGGGTAGATCAGCTGGAAATTACTTTGCTTTGCAGAAAGCCTGGTCAGGCCCAATTTCACGTGTAGAGATTTCCTCCTCTACACTCGCTTTTTATTTACATTTACTTTCAGTGACTCTTCCAAGAAAACAAAACGCGCTCTCAGCACTGCGGCAATTGAGGGCATTTCTGTGGCCTCCTGTTGGACACATCAATGGGGCGTCGATATGTCAGACGCAGGTTTAACATCAGCGCAGGTTAATTAGTGCTCTCTTTCACGCCGGGATCCTGGTCCTCTCGACAAACACGCTGTGTGAACAACATCCATTCACCCCGGGAGCTCTGGTCAGCCCTTCCCTCGGGGCCTCCAGATCTGGAGCAGAGGCCAGAGCAGCCCCAGAGCGAGGCACCCTCTAGGCAGTGCCCATAAGAGTAGCACGTTCTTGCTTACATAAGGACATCCTGTTCTCCTAGCATGGCATTCTGCACGGTTGAAGTTAATTTAACTCTTGAATCCTGTGTTAGCCTCTCTTCGTGCTTTCATTAAGGGTGACTAAGTGGGCTACAGCCGTCCGTGTGAGTGATGCCAGTAACGTTCTGGCTGTCGTCAGGAAGCAGAGGCAGGATCTTCCTCTGGAATCTGTTGCTGTCATCTCCCTTGTCCCTCCTGCAAGGCTGATCCTCATGGCAGTTACGTATGAATTCAGCATAGCTGCTATACAGACAAATTTCCACTTTCTCTCTGAGAAATTTTCACTTTCCCTCTGAGATGTAATATCTTTTGTAGTGATGGTAACTGTTTGCTGCTCTTCGTTCAGTATTTCTTCTGCTTAAGTGCAGTGCATTCTTTCTTTGCAACTGCTTCAGAAATAATTTTTCCTGCTTCAAGTAGCTGCTTCAAAATCAGCAGTATGATGTTTATCTTGGTACCTACCATGCTGAATTGCTGTCCTAATGAGGAAAGAAAGCCACTAACAAGTATGCCCTGATATTTCAACAGTGTTAAGGACAGATCTCCTTAAAACACCTGGAGGATTTTTGCTGAATCCTTTTCCATTTTGGACTATTTTTTCCAGCTAATTTCATTGCTCATATTTAGTATGGGTTTGATGAACTCACAAATTAAGGGTTGCAAAAATGAATCACGTATGAATTATAGGCCATCATCAGCTATTAACTTTGTTAAATCAAATGGTAATCAAGTTGCAATTTAGAGCATTACTATATTGCTGCTCACACATAACACAGTGCTGCTGTTTTTACAAAACTGAGCAATCCGCTAATGAAAATAATTTTGCTGTATGAGTCAAATACACCTGCACCTATCCTAGACTAAGAGTGCTTAGGAATCCTTCTTGGCTGTCAATAGTTCATTTATGGCTTATTCACTTAGTTTTGATACTAGAAAAGTATCACATATACACGTCAGGAACAGGCGTATCTCCATGACCACAGTGATGTATTGGGATTCCAAGTTTTTGGAAGTTTTTTCTAGCTTTTGTACAAAATCTCTCTGTATTTAATCTCTGAAATCCAATTTCTTACTCTTGAAGCTCTCTCTCCTCTTCTGATGGCCAGCTGCATAAAGTTATGGTTGTAAAGTCAGATTATTTGCAGTTTGGAATTTAGCTTGATGAGCTTCATTTTATTAATGAGTTTAATGTTGACTCGTAGTTATTTCATGTTTTTCTTCCAAAATCCTGTTATTTGTAGCATTTCACCATATCCACTGTCACACTGAAGAATGAGTACTTTTCATCATTTTTTTGGAGCATAGGGCAATTTTTGCCCAGTAATAAAAGATAGATAGAGGAGAAATGAAAATGTGTTCACTGGGATAGATCATAAAAAGAAGATTTTGTACTGTGTGTTGCCTGGGCTTCTGAACAAGCATCATATTCTAACTAAAATGTCAGCATGAGCACAGAAATAAAATGCCCTCCAAGCTGAATAAAACATGTTTTATTCACAAGGCAAATTTGTGCGGGAGCAGGCTAGAAAATATGATGAGACACGTTGGTTTATTCCTTTTGCGAAATGAGATATCAAACTGTAACACGCCATTAGAGAAGTTATTAGCTGGTCAAGATCCGCTCCTGAGTCATCATGAGTTTCTACTGAGGGCACAAGCAAATGGGCATATTTTACATGTTGAAATAGAAGAAAAACTGTTAAAGATTGACTGGGAGAAAAGTGCACTGGCAAAACTCCCTAGAGCAAAAGAGTTTCCCGGCCAGATCAGCCTGGACTAAAAAGTGCCTCTGTGGTAAATAACCAAATTAAAAAAGGAACGGGATAAGAAAAGTGGTAACCGTGCAGCCTGTTTTAATGCACTGAAGCACTCTTGCACTCTCATGCTGCTTTTCCTCTGCTGGAAAACCTCTTGCCCTCACTCGGCGCATCTGCATTTTGACTCCTGTGAGACACTGGCCGAGTTCCAGAATTCTTCTGACTAGTAAGGAGCAGGTGGGTCCCAAAACTGCCAAGTCTGGGAACTTGTGCATTACGGGTCCCAGCAGGACATGCCCTAAGTGAGGATGAGGATGGAAATGCCCAAGTTACTCGCCTTTGATAAACATGTTAAAGCTCCCTTCCCAAGTTAGAGAGTGTTTTTTGTTCGCAGCCTGCTCCTTGGTAGGGTGCCCATTACCATAGATGAGCAGGCTCAAAGACTGCAGCCTTTCAGAAGCGCATGGGACGTGTCAAGCTGACCCACTTCTTGGAAGCCACGCGAGGCCTTTGTGAAACGTCCCGTGCTCGTTAGAAGAGATGTCACGATGTCAAGAACGTGTAGGTCTCCAGCGGCAGCGTAATTACTGTTGTGGCGTCTACAGAGGTGGGAGGGCCCCCAGGGAAAGGAGGCCAAAAAGGAGAATCAGGAAGTGGGATGAGTAAGGCTGCGGGAATTGCACACATATGGAGTTTCGTCGGGCTTTTTTTTTTTTTTTTTCTTTAGCTCACTTGGCTCTTTAGTAAAATAGATGTTTACATATGAAAAACTATTTTTTCCTCTCTCTGCATTTCACACACCTACAAATTCAAATGTTCCACATGCTAATCTTAGCGGCAGAAGTACATTTTAGATGGACGTTGAGAACTTGAAACTGGCAGGTGAAAACGCTGAATTTAATTAACTTTTAGTTATTATTGCTTCTGCCAGTTCTGCTGCCAATCCCTAGTTTGCCTCTTTCAAATCTGTTCTGGGGGAAACAGTTTAGCATGAAATCCTGAATATTTCTGTTGCCCTTGTTAGATAGTAGTAGTCTGTTCTATAGGACTGCTCTTTATGCTTTGCTTTTCTGAAGACATCCTATATACCAGAAGCCTATATGATGTACAGTCACCTCTTTTTATTTTAGAAGTATAAAAACATGCACCTACAAAGTAGCTCATCTGGCCAAATGCAAAATACTGTGTTCAGTCCCGATGGCCGTGGAGAATACTTGCGTGGCGCACCGATTAAAATATCTCAAACCAGGTCATGATTTTTCAGGTCATTATTTTTGAGATTACTTGCTGTTATATGTACCATCATGAATGAAATGTATAAACGAATGCTCTGAAGACTGGAGGAAGAATAACTTCCTGTTCTAGCACATATTATTGTTATTATGATCAGCAATTATTGTTGTTTGCCAAGGCACACCTATGTTAATCTCTGTCATCAGCACGTTGTTTAATCATCTCAAAACTGACAGAATCCTATCTGCTTGACCACTTTCTGTAACTTAGCTTGTGAACTTACCTGTGTGGGGATTTTAGAGAGCATGATATATATCTTTAATATATAAAAGCCTCTATTATTACTGATTTGTTACAGCTACATTGTACCTCTATGCTGGTGTCTCAGTAATAAAATGTGTGACTTTAGTTGCACAGGAGACATTATTAGGTTAAAATGTGCATTTGTTGGAGATTAAGTCCCTGTGTTTCTATTACTAATGACTTCACAGACTGAAGTTGAAGCAGACTAAAGAAACTGCTATCTAGGTTTTTTTTGGATGCTCTGCACTCTCCACCTTGAATAAAATGCAGTCAGTTCTTTCTGGGAATTGAAATGCTGAAAAGGATTGATCTGACCTATTCTCCTTCCACAGCTGGACGAGGTGTCCTGTGAGTGTCCCTGGCAAGCACGTTTAACCTGTTCTCACAAAGCTCCCATGACTGATATGCTCACAGATCCCTGTTATGTCTAAATTAATAATGCTGTAGTACTTGATTCTTTGGGGGAAAAAAAGGATATTCTGAAAACTAAATGGTATGCAAGCATTTTTGTTACTTTGAAATTTTTCAACGGTGCTTTTGGAAATATAAAATTTACGTTTGCATCCAAATTCACACCGTTGACACACTAAGTGTTCAAAATTCATGAGTCAGGACCACCCACAAACTAAATTGGTTTAAAAACCCATTTTCTTAAAAATAAGACTTTTTTGAGAGGGTGGGTAGGTGGTTGGTTATTTGTCATCTGTTTTTTGAGCTTTTAGGTAGACACATTTCTTGGATATCTACAAGCCTTTCACCAGAGCCATAAGAATTAGAAACGTGTTCTCAAAAAAAAAAAAAAAAAAAAAAGGCTGGGATTCTTACTGCAGTTACTGACTTTGGCAGCAGACTGAAAAAATACTGAGGGGTTTGCAATGAAATCATGAAAACCAGCAACACTGAATTTGACATGACAGCATTTTAATATCTTTGAAGTGCTACAAATTGCAAGCTTTGTAAAGAAGCAAAGGCTTATCTATTTTATAAGGATCTCCTTATATTTATAAGGATCTCCTTATATTTAATAATCTTTCTGAGAAGTTTAAGGAAAATGTGGAGTGTGATTATTTTCCATCTTAAAGAGTTGTCCTAACATTTCATTGTATATTGCTAATTGCAGATCACTTGTCTTAAGGTAACTAATATTTGATAATGTCTCTTGATCAGTAAACATGCTGTCTGGACACACAGGCCTTGATTTGTTAAATCTCGTGGTAGAGAGGAATTTATTTTTAAACTTAAAGACTGTAAACGAAAAACAGCAGGAAAGTAACAAGTCAGTGCTGTCAGGGATTTGTCACACTCAGCTAGTTCTTCGTAATTAAAGGATGGTTTGATAAACAAGGCATTTGCTTAATTTTAACTGTGGCTAGGGCCCCTAGGATAACTGTGCTTGTTGGAGACACCTTATTTGTTCTGGTGAGTCTGTTGTTATTGACTAGGTTACAAAACAACTTTGACAAAACTCCCTGAATCCTCACACCTCCTTTATGTAGCATCTTTCATTTAGCAACCTGAGTTGTTGAGAGTGCAGTTCTAGCAACCTGCATGTTGATCAAAGTGCCATATTTATGTGAGAGGTAGCATGTATTTATCCCCATCTCAGAACTAACATAGTGACAGACGTAGAAGGAGGCACCCATCTCTCTCCATGGAGGCTCCCATCTCTCGTGCCAGCAAGCCAGTTACTCCCCATCGTGCACTCAGCATTCTTTCTTATATAAGAAGTTGTATAAACGAAGACTACCAGGATACATGTGCCCCCAGCATGAGAGAATTAAAGTCGCAAAGCAACCCAAATTAACCTGATTTGTATTATTATGGGTGCTTGACTTTGCAACCTTTATCATGCTCTTTTAATATTTTTTGCAGGCATGCGATATTTACTTTAAACTTGCTGTATGTGAAATTTAAATCTCTGGCCTTTTAGATAGTATAATTTGTGTCTTGTTTGTTTGCTTTTAATAATCTCTCCTTTCAGGACGTATTTGGATCCTGGAGACAGCGCATCGTTCAAAGTCTGCTTTTGTTCTCCAAAGCCTCTGCCTGCAGCATAAATTCCTTTAGCGGATGCGATTCAGAGCAAAGCGCTGGCCTCCGCTGATGGCGCAGGAGCTGGGAGGTCATGCAGCCTCCTGGCTGCCCCGGGGCTGCTAAGACCCACCTGGGGAGCAGACACACAACCCTCCGTGTACCGCCCAACCTGGCACTGCAGGAGAACCAGCAGTGACTATGGGCTGGCTCTCTGCTCCGCTTGCTCGAGCTTAGGCTGTGAGCAAGGAGAGCAGGAGGCAAAGCTGGGAAAATGCTGAAGTGTGGAAGAGGTGGAATCAAAAGGCACTGAAGATCCAGTGGAGCTGCAGTGACTCCAGGCTCAGTGGGGCATTAGAGGAAGGAAGACAGTGAGCTTGGGTAAGAGGAAATACGTTTGGTAAATTTAACACTTTGTAGGAGAAATAGTCTCTCCACCTCAGTTACTCACATCTCAATTTTCACCTCTAATCCAGCAGCTTCTGAATGCATCATGGGATGTTTTGTCATCTCTAATTCTGCTGATTGCTTCCATTTTTAGGATAACATTGGACCTGCTGCAGACCTGCTACTACTTTGCAGCATTGTCTCTCTACCCTCCATGTCCCAGTCTGTTTTCTGCATTACCTGCTCTGTATCTTTTCATATCTTCTAAAGTGGAACTAAAAATTCCTTGTGGGCAGAAATGCTTGTTTGTGTGTTATAGTTTAGCGGCTCTTTGGAATCACATAGTTATATAAAGCAGTGATACTATTAATATCAGAGAAGGCAGCAACTTCTTTTTCATTTTTTTTAATACAAATTGAATGTAAAAAAATTCTCTTCTCTTGCTCCTCTTGTTCTGTAATTTGAATGAGGAAGGTTCAGGTTGAACTTAAGTATTTGCAATACATCTTGCAAGAGCCTTATTTTCCCTTATTGAAATGGCAGTTTTATGTATAGAAGGAATATTGAATCACACTGCAAAATGTAAGAAAAGGAAGTATATAACCAGGCCTACTTACAGAGAGTATAGACATGGCCACACAAAGCTTTTAAGTATTAATTGATCGAGTATGTGGTATATTGGCTAAAGCAGGATTGACTGTAACAAGGAGCTAGTCATTGAACAGGTGGTCACAAGGTGGGTGAAAGCAGTGGTTAAAGATTGCCCGGCAAGAGGTGCCAGGTAATGCTTACCAGAGCACGGGTCCCCCTGCTCCAGCGTCCCGAGGTTCTCCACCACTTTGGGGAAGTGAATGCTAGTGATGAAATATTCAGCAACAGCTTTTTGAAAGATACTGAATTGTGGGCATGTGGGCATCAACACTACCTGACAGTCAACTCTCCTTCCTTTTGCTATGGTCCTGAAAGCAGGAAAGGGGAGGAAGGAGTCACGTGCAGTTGGGACCAGTCTTCTGTTTGAACCAAATCTCACGTAATTTCTGAGAATGTTCAAGTAGTGACCATTTTAATTTTTCAATGATAAAAAGGAGAGCGATAGCATTATAGTATCTAGCCTTCAATGTTTAATTTAGAACTGTCAAAGCATGGTAGGAAGGGGCCTTGTACCTAGCACTGCACTGAATCTGAAGACATTGTAAAATTAATGGGGCCTGAAATGTCATTCCGTTTATCATGAAGTGACATAACATGCCCTTCCATGTCCTCAAGGTCATTACCACAGTGTATTTATTTTGGACCCTCAGTGATCTTGAACATTCAGTACCGTGCCTTTCACAAAAACATGCACTAAAAAAGAGTTGCTACTTCATGCTCCTTTAGTGCTGTCAGAAACGTAGCAAAGTGTAATCAAGCTGCATATGGTTTGGCTGCGATGAAGCGTCTGCACCCTGCCCACGCTGCAGGTGTAGATCTACTAGCAGAAGCATCCTTACCAGGTTAAAATCTAGGGGACTGCAGAACCTGAGCGCCCAGTGGAGGAAGAGCTTTGCCCAGGTGGCAGCTCTAACGTGATTCCTGTATTCCATGTCCTGTGCCTCACACGACAGTTGCATTCGGCAGTGGGCTGTGCTGTTCCAGTCCTCAAGTGTTCCTCCTGCAATTAAGAAACAATAAGCAAACCAATTTGACCAGTAATGTTTTAATTACATAATCAGTAGATGCATGGGAATAAAAAATAAATAATAATAATAAAAAAAGAATTTGGCATAACAAAATGATCTCCTTAAAATGACTGTTCAAATACTGGGCACTGCAAGGTTTTTTGTCTGTTCACTAGGGCTGGGATCATGGACACAGAGTTGACTCTAATATATATGCATTACTCTAGCGTATATATATTTGCTATACTCTGACTAGCAGTGCAAAACAAAAATTCTAGTCCTGATCCTACAGTCTCAGTTATGTCAATAGGATTTTAAGCTTCTTTGCAGTGTTACTAATAAGGCAAACTTTACATGGGTGCATAGCATAGCATAGGATAGCAGGTAAAGGCATTAGAACAGGAATGGAGATGGTCACTATTAAGAGACCTTAAATTATGCAGTGTTTAAGAGAGGAAATAAAGAGAGGTAAGAAAGAAAAAGCAAGCCCCAGTAGTAATTTGAATGAGGATTATGTAGCAAAAACACTAGGCTTGTAGTCTGATTTTTTTTTTTGTATATATCTGAACTACTAATGTGAACTTCAGACATATATAATGTTGTGGTGCGCAGTGAGGCACTTCAGGCTGTCCTCTCTATTCCGGCTGTTCTTTCTTACCACATCCCAGAGCTACTGGTGACTCAGCCAGCTCCCCTGCCTGTTTGGCCAATGGTGCACCCAGTTGCAGGTGTGAGAAATGTTGCATTTGGATCGTCAGAGGCCACCATCGGGAAACAAAGTTCAGAAACAGCGACCAAAGTCTGCACTGGTTGTACATATTCCAAATAGGTCACGAACATCCAGTTTGGATGCTCACTTCTATTACTCTTGTGTCTTTGTCTATTTAAATAGGCTGAAGAGGAGCAACATTCATTGATCATTCTCACCTGTGTTAATAAGCACACTGACAAGTGCTGGTCTTTGGATATTAACCTTTAATAAAGACTAGATGGTGAAAGCGTAAACATAGAATTCCCGCAATGCCTGTTACATAGCATTACATCTGCACAGCTCCAGGTGCTTTCCAAAAGGAAAATTTCTAACTCACTGTTGGAAAAAATGGTGTTGGAGAGGTGCTGTGCCTTGCCCAGAAATCACTCAGCCAGCCAGCATCAGAGCCTTGGATAAATCCCAAGACTAGTCTTTATCCCAGGAGCTGCCTCAAAGTAATACTGGGAATTGTGCACAGGAGTATATTCTTGGGAACAGTGGTAGTGCACGAGGTGAAAATAGATGTAACAAGCCCAAGTATTGGAAAGTATTTAAGCTTAAGACAAGAAAATGCATGAGTGTATATGTGAAATTCAACATCATCATGTAGTAGAGATACTTTCCTTTAGCAATGCAGTATTTTTGGTATAACTTGCTATATTTTCTAGAGTAACCAGCGTGAGAACCCTTCTTTGTGTCTCTTTTTCTTTATGTTCTGGGATACAGTAATGACTAAAGGACCTGAAAGCCGATTAATTTCTTGAAAGGCAGCTTTCAGAAGGAGAGTAAAAGTACATTTACAGCGCATGTAGGCGATTGTTTTTAACTTCTGTTTGCTAGGTAATGAGTTCTGAATTTCTTCTTTTTTTTTTTTTTCCCTCAAATTATGCTATGCTGTAATCAATGGAACATTTGGGTGGAAGTTAGGTGCTGTAGGAAGCATGGCACACAGCCCTCCTATTCTACACACATCTTGGGGCATCTGCAGCCCAGATGGGGACATGCTAGGTCGTCGTGCACCTGTGTGCTCTGCAGCTCCCCTTTGCTCTGACTAGGCCGTGTGGCTAATCTGGCCCATGTCTTGGGGACAGGCTTGCTGCCTGTAGCCCCTTTGTAGAAAGGGTTCGATACTGGGACTGGTGGTGGATCTGCAAATTTCCTGCAACCTTATTTCTCACCTCTGATACTTTCAGG
The DNA here is from genome assembly GCA_034781795.1 of Crypturellus tataupa. Classification (NCBI taxonomy): domain Eukaryota; kingdom Metazoa; phylum Chordata; class Aves; order Tinamiformes; family Tinamidae; genus Crypturellus; species Crypturellus tataupa. The sequence goes on along the minus strand of JAWLRI010000937.1, from coordinate 2,646,743 downwards.
AAAATGGCAGTAGTCAGTTCTGCAGGAGTCAGCTCCATCAACCCAAACAGTAGAAGAAATGCACAGATGAAGACAAAATAAGTCACATCTACTTTTAATTCTCTATGTCACTTTTCCCCCACCACTTTTCACTAGTCTTTTCCATAAGATTTGCTAGTGAACCCCTCAGGGCCCAGGTTACTGCGCACATCTGCAAATCATGGACAGTCTCTGATATTTGGCCTATTTTTTTCACTTTTCTGTTTCTCTTCCCAAAGCTCATATGACTTCTTACTTACTGTCTCTTCAGGCCAGTCATGCCTTTAAAATAACATCATCAGGTGACTGAAATCCCTCAACATGGAATATGTTGCTTAGCTACCTCCAAGCTGAAGGTCGTGATTAAAAGCTAGCTTGGGTCTTGAGTGAACAGATCATTAAGGTTTAATAACACCTGGCCAGCCCTTTGCCAGGAGCCCTTGGAAATTTGGTCCAGCTGGGAGGTTACAAGTCAACAGCAGAATCAGAATGGATTTTCCACTGTGCACACAGGTAGAAAGATGCCAGCACTAAATAGGGCTCACAGGGTGTACTTAGATAAATTCCTCAAGTCATCTCACGCGTTATCCGGCTAGGACACAGGCCTAGCTCCCTGCCAGGGCCTCCTCCAAGGCCGCGTGGTCACGGAGGCAGCTCATGAAGTCTTCTGCTTGCGGCAGAAGCCTCCTGGTCCCCGCAGCCCGTGCTCTGGAAGGCAGACCAGCCCCAGTCCGTAAGTGCTGGGGTTACCTGGGTGGAGGTGGCCTAGTTCCTGCCCGCATCTCTCCCGGGCAGCAGGTCTCCCCGCTGCCAGGAGCGCGGGCGATCCCGTGCCAGCGCCCGCATGTTCCCCGGGACGCCGGATGCAGTATGGATGAGTCAGCCGGAATTTTTCCATGAGCTTCCTCTGCTGCTCTGCTCTGCCTTTGCCAGCTGAGCTGTGGTTTAAAACCACTGTCTGGGCCTAACATTTCCAACATTTAAAAAAAAATATATCCCTTCTGGTTGTCTGATAGTACACTCTGTTGCTGGGCTTGGGGAATCCCTGACATTTGTGCAGTGTTAGACCCCCAGGTCCATAATGTTTCACTAAATAGCCTAGCATATGCTAGAAATCGTTTGGTCCTTTCTGCCTGCTTTGCTCCTCTGTCCCTCCCATTAGCTGCCGATTTCGACAGAGTCAATTAAAGGAGACAACAGCAATGCTAAAACTGATTTGAATTTCAACCAAAATCCACTAGCAACTGGAGCTATGTACAGAGAGCTTGTGGAAAGCAGTTACCCAAGGGCCTAGAGTATCTCTCTGTGTGCGTGTATAATAAAAGTCACTATTTTAGTCCTTAGCTTGATTCAGATTAATTTATGCTTAGCAAATGTTGATTACTGTTGCACTTTGAGTGCATGGAATGTGAGTGGTCTTAATTTGTAGTGCTAACCTCATGGAAAAGAAACAGTCCAGTTCTGTAAATATTTGGAAATACTTCCTATGAGACAAAGGACAAAATCTTGTAAAGCAGCATTTGATGGGTCCTTTCAGAATGACTGTAGCTTTTGTAAACGCTTGTAGTGATGAAGCAGTGTTGGTGTCCAACTATAGGGCACAAGAGACTAAGCATTAATTCAGGTCTTATCATAAATTTCTATTAACTGCATTCAAGTTGCACCTAGAACTCCCAGTCAAGAGGAACTTGAGCTGTGCTAAACACTACATCCATAGAAATGGCAGTTTGTGCTTTACAGCACTTAGCATCTAAATAGGCAATGTAAAGTAAGTGGGTGTGAAGTCAAACAAATGAGAGCGAAAAAGAAAAAAAAAAGGTCCCCAGGCTTTTTACCTAAACACAATCAGTAGGCTGTTTACCCCAGTTCAGAGAAGACTGAACTCTATGTTTATCTTCAGACAGTCTGAAATCTCATTTATTTCAATAAGAGAGAGGCAGAGGAGTATTTTTTCCTAATATACCTATGACCCGGGATCCAACCCTAAGGAAGAACTGGAGGATGCACAGTGTATAGTATTACAGGCCGCGGTGCAACAGGCGGCGTAGCAGAGATTACATAACCACCGTACTTCTGCAAAGACCACATCCGGTGTCTCTTGGAACTGCCTGCACCACCAAGAGTCCCAGATTCGTTCAGTTGCCCCATTAAGAGCTACTCAAATGGAGATTTGATTTCTCTGAGCTCAGCTAGCTCAGTTTGGCTCTGTTTACATAGCATTTCTTCGCAATAATTCATAGCATGCATTTCATCACACCTTTGCCAAAATAATTAAAAGGGCCGCTGTGGCTGTTAAGCCACATATGCAGGATTCAAGCACAGTACCCTGGTGAAGTTAATTGATCTTTCCCCTTATTTATAGCTTCAGCTTCCTGCCATAAGATCTGGTTATGTCTTTGTCTGCAGGATGACAGACTTTGCAGCCAGGAACCTACACAACCCAGTACCTGGTGTCTGCCATCAGGTTCCCTCTTGGCCAAGAGGGATTCTTCATAATAAACTCAGCAGACTGATCATGAGTCTCTTACCGTAAATTAGCTTTGTCTAGATATCACATAATATCTTATTGCCTCTCTGTGAAGTCTAAATTGTCAGCATCATTTTTTTCCTCATGTGTGGGCACCAGAACAAGACACGCTATTTCAGTAATGGTGCCATAATATCACCTCTTTCCTCCTACTGAAGGTATCCTACACCCAAGGATCACATTAGCCTCCTTAGTCACGCCGTTGTTCTGGCAGCTCCTGCTCTGCTCGTTGCCTGCATGATGAGGATTGCTCTCCGATTCCTGGAATTCGGTGATTCATCCAGAGCTGCCTGCGCGGCCGCAGCACAGGCTGTCCTGCAAGGAACAGGGAGCAGGTAGTTCTCTGTCACCTTTTGACTTTTGCTTCTTGACTACACCAATGTAGCACCCACTTAGGGCGGCCACAGGCAGTGCTGCAATTTCTGCCGACCTCCTATTTAAACACTGTTGTAGTCCTATGAAAAACGTGTAGTTACGTACAACTAGTCACTGAACAAACTTCTGTATTAGTCTGAAATACGTCAGATTTGATGTGTTGCAAAAACTGTAGCCCAAGAATTCCTGCGGAGCACAAGACAATGTAATTTTCTTGAAGATGAGCGTTGTTTCTTCAGAGGTAGGAATTTCTCCTTAAGTAAACAAAATGGAGTAAAATGGCTGTAATTAATAGTTGTCCATTTTCCTATCAAAAAGAACATACAATACTATGTTTAGAAATGTATTTACCAAGGCAAGATTTCTAAATGCATATTTACCCAGAAAATTTTAATCTAAGGTTTAAAGTTTAGACAAAAACAAATCAAAGGATCATAAAGTAGTTGTGTTGTGTGTTACAAGTATTGTAGCATGATGGTTTAAGTTAACAAAACAGAATGTCCTTATTTTGATAGACTAGGTTTTAATAACCATATCTTAAAGCAAAAGAATTCCTTTTTCATTGCTTTAATAATTAGATTTTCTAGCTTTGATATATGTTGGGCCTAAGTAAAATGATTATGTTTGTGTGGGATAAAAATACATTACAAAAAGCATGCAGTGCTGACCTGCAGTTAATTTTTCTTGTCTGAAATTACAGAGTCAGAGTCCACAAAATGAAAAAATAATAACAGTTTAAAGGCAATATGTTGCCTCTGGGAACAGGTTGCTGAAATTTGGATTTAGCTGCGAACCAACAGATAAAGCATAAAGAAAAAGAAGCAGGGGAGAAACATTTAAAAAATGATATGAGTTCACTGCAAACTAGAGTAGAAAGTGAGGGAGCTTTGCTCTAAATCATGTTTCGGTGAGTTCAAAGGGTAAAAAAGCTCACCAATAAGTAGGATACAAAATATGGCATTGTTTATAGGTAGAGTGCCATTTTAATAATAGTGCTCAAAACAGAAACATAGAGCAGTCTCAATACAGAATAGGCATAAATTAATCTCAATTCAGTACCTGGTTATCTCTGACCTGTGCTTCTGTTACCAGAGGAAAGAGATAACACTTTGGATCAGTTTATAGTTGCTCCATCTGTGACTATCTGACGATTGTGTCCAGGCCAGATTGATGTATTCTCACTGAAGATAAGAAATTGCCGAGTTATTACCTGTCTTAGTGAATGCAGGGTTGAACTCTCAGGACTGTCACACACCTTCTAGAGAAGAGACAGCAGAGAGTTGCTAAAATTCAGTTCCTCCCATTCAAAATGGGACATCTTTGGAAAATGGGATAGCTGAAGGCTGAGAAAAATCTGTGTGGATGTGTTTGTCTGGCAGTGTGGAGTGCGGATTATGTGAATTTCCCTAGACGGGGGTCATGGAGCAATATTAAGCATGGATTCTTTAGTACCATGGAGTAGAGCGTGATGATACAGCCAAAAAGATCTAACAGTCCTGCATCCCCACTGGCTGCCCTTATGCTGGGATGGCTTAGCTACCTAAGCCGGGGTAGATACAACTAGCCTGCTTTGGCAGGGTTAGTTTTCTGCTAGTTTAGGTCCCTGCAATGCTTACTGTGAGACAAGACGAGCTCCAGTGCTGTGAGAAGGAAGCCACAGGGGCGCACAGCTAGGAAGGAGGTGGAGTGGGATTGCCCCTTTTGGCAGCAGATAGTTATTGGCTCATTTTAGCTAAGATGTCTAATCTTGCTGACAGGCTGGGGGCACACTTGGAGGCTTGGAAGGCTTGGGCCAGAGAAGGGAAAAGAAAATTCTCTTTTTACAGTAGGTTGGTTTAAGTTGTGAGATCTAACCAAAAAGGAAGGATGTTTTCGTGACTTGAAGGAGAGCAGAGGCTTACAAAACTCCTCACCCCAGCCCAAGAAAACTCAGAAGACTCAAGCAGGAGGAAACCTGTAGATAGTGATTATTTTGCACAGCTCTGTGTGATCAAGTGATCATTCATCAAATGGGCATCCCTGATCGCTTCTGCACCTCGACATCCCTGAAGCAGTGCTGCAAAGTCAGCGAAAGTCTGACATCTTAGGAAGGGTCTAACAAACCCTGTGCTTGAGCTAATGGGGAACGTGAGGTAAAGGAGAGGTGATATGTTTTAAGAACTTACTGGAGCCAAGCTGTAAAAGGTCTCATTTCCACAGAGGGATAACAGAGAAAAACAGGGATAGAGCCAGCTGATCAGATTAAACAGATTTTAAGAACATGGGGATTCAATATAGCAGGAACTAAACATCATGGCCTGGTAGCAGGCCTGTGTGATACAGCAAGGCCTAACTCCATCTCTTTTTCATCAGATTTTTTTCCTCAGTGGAATATTCAGATCCACTTTGACCCAGTCTACATCTGTATTTCCTGACTGAAATGAAATATAACCCCCTTAATAAGATGTGCCTCATTTGCTTTAGGGGGAAAAATGATTTGCATTTGCTGACCCTATTTTTCTACTTAAGAAATCATATCTCAGTGTGCTAGACTTTGCCTGCTGAGCTAATCCACATTAATAAAACAAAATGCAAATGATATGCTTGTCTCTTCTGACCCCAACTTTGAAAACTGGTTTTTCTTCCCCCGCCTCTCACCCTTGACAAAAGCGAGACAGCCACAGAAGTGAGCAGGTTCATCTGTCTGTTGGTTGACCTGAATCTTCCATGGCCTCATAGAGCTACTCTGCATAGCAGAGACGGAGGATTTGGCAATGCCATAGGAAATGATAGATGTTGTTCGTTAGGCCAGTTAGATAGTTCACATTCCTCTACTGAAAGCTTTCCTTTGGTTCTCTCAACCCTCTCCTTCTGGTTAATTTTTCCCTTCCATCTTGATTGTTTGCCTAAGAACTGTCTTGCGTGCTTGAGGATGTATGTACGTCCACTGGTTTTCAGACAGTTTCAGAAAAGGAAAATCTCAGGAAACTTCCCTACCTACACTGGCAAGCTTTTTCTCCTTTGAGCTTCCCTATTTATGTGCAAGATGATATGGACTAATACTTAAGGAAAGCAAGACTCCCTGTGTCCTTCCTCCTCCTTGTCCACACGCTGTCTCTAGCCCTTCTCCTAAGTTTTTCTCATTTCCCCTCCACTAACTTTCATCCAGAATGCACACTCCTGTTGCCATTACCCATAATGTCTCCTTTAGTTCTGTGGTTTGACTCATCTTTTTCCAGAACTAATAACTAACTCAGCTAGGGTATGGACTTTTGTAGTTCCAACCTAAGAAACAGGTTGTCCAAACGTGTTTCTTATGCCATCTTGTACTTCTGACATTCTGGTGTATATTCTCTTCATACAACTGAAATTACTGTCATGATTTTTGTATCCTTAAATGATGTTATCTTTGATTTATTTATATCTTGTCAATCCCTTTCTCTTACTTTTGTCTCTGCCAAATTCATCTTTCTTCTCAACACCTCTCCTTGGCTTTCATAGCTCAATCCTCACATATTCTTTTTGACAGCCAAGGCTTCATTTTCCATTCTCATTGACCATGGAAATGTAATCGTTTTTTTTCTCTCTTCTCTGTGTCTCCCTGTGGATCTGTAGTCAGTTACACTGGGAACAGTCTGTGCAACTACACATTTATCCTTATCTCTTAATCCATCCAATCCTACTTTTCAGCCCGTGCGTCTTCTTGGGGAAGTGTTTTTGCCAATTCAGCTTTCATATGGCTATTGATGAACTTATGGTTAGCACCTTAAGTACTATTCCGTGCCTCCTGCTACTCTGTTTTTAATCTTGCCTGTCCTTTTGTGCTCCCTGTTGCCTAGAGCAATCAAAGCTAGTTCTACTCTTTCCTAAGGCATAAAGGCCATGTCTTTGAAACCTTTTCTTGCATAAAGTGTCAGTATGAACCTACATCAGATCTCCCTTATATCGACAACTGCCCCTTCTCTATTGCCAACCAAGAGTCAAGATATTTTTGCCCATTTTATCACCCATTTAAATCCTTCCGCCGACTCCTTCTTTTACCATGATTCATGTTCAAATCTTTGTTTTCTTCCTCCTTCACAGTCACACCCTCTTCTGCTCACTTGTACTCCTTATCATGCCTTGCTTTTCTTCTTCTGCTTCATCAGCGATGCAAACATGAAGCCTTGTGAAATCTGCTGACATTCCTTTTTCCATACTTCTTCTCATTCTGCCTGGAAATCTGTGACACAAATTGTAAAATTTGTGTGATTTTTTTTCTCTTTCCTCCCTAATAATGAAAAAAAAAAAAAAAAAGATAGGAAGGTGGAGTTAACTTGTAATTTGGCAGTCTAGTGGATAGGAAAAAAATCCATCGGTCCTTAAAGCGTAACTTGATAAAATTGAAAAAATATATATTTTTTTCCACTAAGGGTATAAAACATACAATGAACAAATAAACATAAGTTAATGAAAGCCAAACAATCATAAAAATAGGAAAACAGTCTATCAACCACCTTCAGTGGACTGAAACATGTATTAAAATATTATTAGGGACAGTGTGTGGGAGAGAAAATGATGGTTGCACTTAGAAAGGAGGAAAATGGATGAAACAGACTTACCAGGCACACAGCTTTTCTTTTCTTTCTTTTTTTTTTTGCCCAGTCCAGCAATTCAATAGTCTGTCTGAATTTCAGCCTAGCGCTTTCTCATTCAGGGCTTCACCCTCTGAACTGTGCTGTTGTGCGTAGCTCTGCTAGTGCCGATGTGAACAAAGTAGCTGCGAGCTTGGAGCCCCAGAGCCTGGTAATCTGTGGATGCAGCTCTGTCACCTCCACTGAATTCCGTATGAATGCAGGGAATAACCAGCCACACAAAACCAGTAATCGTGTTGCTGTCTAGTACTCAAAAACAACGAGGAAGGACGAATACAAGCCTGGCTACACTTGAGGATGAGTTTTCTCTCCTTCGGCTTTTTTAAATCAATGCCACCTCTCCTCTCGGAGCAGAGCGAATGCGCTGTAAAATGCATCAATACGGAACATATCTGTGACCGCGCGCGGCGCGGATTCGCGCTGCGCTTTCTGCTCGCCGAGCCTGGAGCCCAGATAATGGACATGCCAGGCAGGACGGAATCGAACCAGCCTACGCCAGGAAAGGGGCGCCGTGGAGAAGGCTGGAGTTACAAAAATAAAATTATGCAGTTACTCAGTTGAGTCACGCACGGCGTTAGATGGGTTATGTTATGAGTAAGCATACGTACTTGTCAAGTGACTAATCCGCTCCTCATAAACAAGGGCTTCTCTCATGTATGGAGAGCAGCAGGACACCTAGAACCAAAAGTTACGCGTGCGAAGGTCTTTCCAGAATGGGCCAGCAAAATTTCTCCTAGCTAGGGGATTTTTCTCACAGAGAACTATGTATTGCTGCAGCGACAACAATATAATTAAAGCGGGGTGAATTCCCTGCTTGGGAGGCACGTATATCCGTATGAAAGGGCCTTAGGGCAGTGTACCCATTCCCACTGCATACGGTACCAGCGTAACAGCATCTGCAATATACATATTTTTACAGCTATGGAATTTGATGCCCAAAGAGGGAACGGAAACACCGCCTTGGCAGAGGCTGGTCCCATCGTGCTGTGCAGCGAGGAGAGGGGGACGTGGTGCCGAGACTCCCCGCGGGGAGGGAAGCGCGTGGGGCGATGCGGAAGCCGGGGAGCTGCCGCCACCCGGCGCCGGTGGGACTGGAGCCCTCCTTGAGGTGATCTCTGCTGTTGGCCTCCGCAAGGCACCAAGGAGAGGCCTCCAAAGCCCCGGGAGGCAGCTAGGCCCCGCCTGGGGCCGGCGCAGGTCTTGGCTGGGGAGCCGGTGGCATCGAGGAGGTGAGGGAGAGAAGGTCCCTGCCGCTTCCCCAAGCAGCTGAGAGGTGTCCGGGGATGGGGCCTGTCGTGGCCGCTCCCTGGCTGGCAACTGCTGCCGCTTCGGTTGTTAAACACAGTCCTGGCCTCCCCCTCCCTTTGACACAGGCCGAGGCAGGCTGACTCAGTCTCTTCCTAAAGGAGCCAACCTCAAAGCAAAAGGTAGTCTCATTAGCTTAGGCTGCTCATCCGTAATTTCTGCACGCTCCTTCCAGACCTCTTTCTCCGGCCGGGGAGCCATTTATTTAGTCCCAGAGTGCTTTAATCTACATCAGGGCTGCTGTCGCAGCTATACAGGAGACTGCATCTCCCTGGAATTTGCGTTCTTGGATTACAAATTCCTGAGAGACATCTATTTTCCCCTCACGAGTGAGCCAAAAAAATACAATTTTTGGGCTCGCTCATGGTTTTTTGAATCGTGCCATTCAAAGACTCTCACCCCCCAAACACTGATTTCGCCCTAGGCTTGTGCCATGGTGGAAGAGCATAGGGACAGAGCTCAAATGGATTAGGGAAGGGCCAGGAGGGCTTTGAAATCCTGCATGAGGTACGCTCAGGGATACGTACTAATCACTTAAATGAAACATATCCCTAAAGCAAGTGTTTTTGAGCGGTGAAACCTCAACTCCAGACAAGGCCTCTGAAGCTCACTCTAATTTTTCCACCTTGATGCTTTTTTAAAAATTTTGTGGCCATTTTAACATACTCGGTTGCTTAGTAGAAAGAAGGAAAAAAAACAGAGTTACGAACGATGAAGTAGGAAACAGCGTAAACCAGTCTGACTAGATGCGACTGAGCAAATGTTGACAGACCGGAGCAAGTCACTGCACAAGTTGTGAGGGAAACCCCATCCCCGCCACCGCCACCGCCGCGCTGGGCCAAGCGCTGCCCTTGGCAGAATCCTCCTGCCCGGCCGGGCGCTCGCGTGGCCACGTTATCGGCTTGTCCGCGGCGGTGTCGTAGCCTTCTGATGACACGTGTGAGGGGTTTGCTTGAAAGCAGATCTGAGCCGCTAGCCTGCAAACGTACCAATGGGCTAGGTCTGAGCCAGGGTAAGATTTCTCGTGAGCAGGGAAGCCGATGGCTGGAGGCAATCCGTTAGCCAGCGTACACGTGCAACACAAGCTGCGCGCTAGCCTCGGAGCTCCCAAATGCAAGGCGAACGAGGCCGGAACGGCCGTTTTAAAATCAGGGTTTTCTGTCCCCCACCAGACACACCCAGCTCAATGAGAACAGCCGCGCACCAAACCGAAGCAAGCAGGAACAAAAGAATATTTTTTATCCTTTTTTTTCCCTATAGTACTAATCCATATTGTGCACAAAGAACCTGCAAGAACTTCCTTCTAAAATTACAACAACAGAAGGAACTAGGTCAGCTACTAGAGAAGAGTGTATATAAAGAAGATTATACTAAAGAGGAAGGGATATAATCAAGTTATAGCAGCACTGGGACACAAAAGATGGTGCTTCATTACGCAGCATTTTGTCAGGAAATTTATTGCGGCACGAAGCATTCAAGGCAAATAACGTCAAGACTGGATTTGCCAAAACATAGGAAAACTGTTTGGTCGCTAATCACATTTGCCAGGACTGTGATTAGGGGAATTGCTCTGCGTGTCTTTTCACAAACCTGTTGTCAACGGGGAGATCAGGAAGGGCTTCCTGCCACCCCACAAAACGCCATGCTGCTTATTTGGCTCCACTTGGCATTTCGTTTGTGCCTTGCCCTCTGAATCTCAAGTACGTGCCCCTGAAAAGGGCTCAACACTAGTGGCTGGGAATGAGTGGCCTTTAGTGGGGTTTTATAAAGTAATATCCAAGTCGCTGTAATTGCATCTCATTTTCCTTCTAGGTGGCTAGTTATTCTTTGATTTTCAAAGTGCTTAGCAGTGGGGGCTTTGGCTGGACCTTCCCAAAAGCTGAGCTCCCAAAACGCTACCTGGTGTTTGAAAACGCTTCTGTTCTTCGGCGTGGCTAGCGCGGACAGCGCCAGTGCGTTAGGTCTCAGGTTGTGTCAGCGGCTGTGTCGCCTATTAATGCTGCCCTCCACTTTGGCTCTGGCTTCCTTTTTTATTACACGACTGAATAAAAAGGTTCTTGTCTGAAGCTGAAGCAATATTTGAAAGCTGTGCTTTAATTACTAGCACATGCATTTCTGTGACACACATCCCTGAGGAATCTGGGCATTGCTACTTTAATTTAGAAGTACTGATATCACTGTAATGAGCAGAATTCAGACCTGAGACAACGTAAGATGGAAAGAAGGACAGCTCCTATTCTCTTTCCTTGCAGATGAAACACTCTTTTGGATAGTCCAGCAGCCCTTTGAACAGTAGCTGTAAAAGTTTCCTAGTGTTTTTCTTTCCTCTGTGCTTTTTCTTTCAACAAGTACGTATAAAAAGTTCACTCCACAAGGAAACAAAAAAATCCTGTTTTTCCTGTTGGTCCTGGAGGCTCATCCTCCGCGTCAGAACCCCCCCCGCCCCGGAGTCCTTCCCTCACCTCCGCGGTTACAAGGGCTCCGCGGGATGAGCGATTCCCTGTTTACGTCGCCCAGCAAGGGCGTCCGCGCGGCGCACGGAACTGCGGCCGGCTCATTCGCTTTCTCTCTGTTATGTTGTTTCTGCAGAGCCACGAGGATTAAAAAAGGCAGCGAGCATGCAGCGCTGTTATTAAGCAGTCCTTTGGACTTTACATAAACAGAGCAATAAATCTATTAAGAAATAAGATGCAGTTTTTGCAGTTACTCTTCAGGGGAGCCTGCAGCCCTGGGGAAGAGGGAATTCTTGCGGCGCGTTATGCCGGCAGCATTCCTGGGAAAGGTAGAGAGGTTTGCAAATAGAAATCTAATCTGGCTCTGACGTCCGCGCTCAGGCACCGAGCTATTGTTAGACAAACACGTTGTTCCTGAGCAGCAGAGCTAACGAAGCCTAATTTCCTATGGATTTGTGTCCTTTGTCCCACATCTCTTTCTCCTTCCTCCCAGTAATCCCAGCCCTCCTGCTGCCGCCGATGCCCCTGCCACGAGACAAGATACCCTGCGACTTGTCGGGAGCTATAAAAATCCTCGCTGGCTGCGAGCGCGTGTGCCGAGGGGCCAGCTGGCCGCCAAGCAGCACAGAAGGGCTGAGATCCCCTCGCCTTTCCTTCAGTCAAAGCAGTAATTTGACTCTCTGCCTCTTATGCTGCTGCCAAGTTTTATGAAATGCTTTATGAAATGTTTTTCAGAAAACAATCATCTCTGTCATGTTTATCTCTCTTTCAACTTTGGTTAAAATCTGATTTGCCAAAGGCTTACAAAAATTATTAGGTGCAGGACAAATAGTGCTGTTGCGTAAATTGTGTTTCCACAGGAAACTAGATTCAGAAGTTCAGCTTCTTTTCTCTTCCTAAAAAAAAACCCCACTGTTAATTAGGAGATTTTCTCACAGTTATTTTCAGTGGTAGTGGAGTTTGCGTAAGAGCTGGTGACTGACCTGCTCTATCTCATGCTGAAAAGCTAATACATGATTTATTTATTATTTTATTTAAATAAAGGAATGTGCGAAAGCTTCTACTGCTGCAGCTTTCATGGGGTAACCCCGAGGGCTTTTGTGGGGCTCAGCATTTCCAGGGCACCGCGCTGTCCCTCTCGCCCCTTCGCAAAGGAAAGTGCCCTGCTCTTCACCCCTCTCCCTCTGCAGCTGGAGCCGGGCTCCGCTGGACGGCATCTACACACGGCTTGGACTTTCGACTGCATTGAGCAATAAACATCATCTGCTCAGAGCGCTCCCTCTGGCATATTTGCTTCAGTCGTGACCTTATGTTTTGTTTGTGCTGTTTATTCCAGTTTCTTCAAATACACCCTCCCACTGCCTCTCTACCGAGCTGCCAGTGAGCAACCTTCGCTAAGGGGCCTTACCGGTTTCTTCTCGGGAAACCCGAACGGAGAAGTAAATAATTGAGGCCAGGCGCACTTACAGCAGATGCCTCTCAAACTGCTTTATTTCTTCTCCTTAAAAATCTCAGTTTCCACCCCTCTGTCTGAGGAGAGCAGGATGCAGCGCTCCAGGAATACAAGAGGGGTGCCATTTCCCCAAAGGAAAACGCGGCGCTGCCAGCGCGGTGCCAGGATGCTGACCAGCAGTGAGCGGCTGCTCAAGGGCAAGAGGCTGCTCGCTTCAGCAAAGCTCCAGGAAAGGCTTCCATTTTATCAGTTTCTCCTCAAAAATGTGTGCAACTTCCTACTGCTGTCGGGGAACAGCCTGAACTTGCTAGGTGCCCATTGGAGGGAAGGGAGCGAGTTGCAGCTGCATCGCTTAAGGGCCCCAAATTTTGGTGCTCGGAGGAACAGCTTTCACAGCAAAGTGAAAAACTAGGTTGTTTCTATTAGGGCTACACGCACAGAGGTAACTGAGGCCCTAGATCTGGGCATGGTGAATGCAAACCAGGGCGGACGGAGCCCTT
>JAWLRI010000937.1:2608820-2633399 GCA_034781795.1 Crypturellus tataupa | reverse complement strand
GTGCCAGGATGCTGACCAGCAGTGAGCGGCTGCTCAAGGGCAAGAGGCTGCTCGCTTCAGCAAAGCTCCAGGAAAGGTTTCCATTTTATCAGTTTCTCCTCAAAAATGTGTGCAACTTCCTCCTGCTGTTGGGGAACAGCCTGAACTTGCTAGGTGCCCATTGGAGGGAAGGGAGCAAGTTGTAGCTGCATCGCTTAAGAGCCCCAAATTTTGGTGCTCGGAGGAGCAGCTTTCACAGCAAAGTGAAAAACTAGGTTGTTTCTACTAGGGCTACACGCACAGAGGTAACTGAGGCCCTAGATCTGGGCATGGTGAATGCAAACCAGGGCGGACGGAGCCCTTCTCGCCCCTGCTGCGCTCGGCCTTTACTGGCCCTGAACATCCAGGAACGGGGCACATCATCAGTCTGGGTGCAAGGAGGAACAGAACACCCCACGTACAGATCTCTCTGCGATCGTGATGTGTCTGCCTAGGACCTGGCAGGAAGGGAGGATAATTGTAGCACAAATTATCTTCAGCTGTAATTAGACGTTCACGTGTATTAAAAATATCTGTAAGGATTTTTTTTTCAAATATAATTTCATGATGAAAATAAGGCTTAGTGTGCTTCAAAATCTAGACGTTTCCCTTTTCAAATTCATACTATAAGGAGGGGAGTACCCCATTAGTGCTGGCTTGACTTTGCAGTAAATTATCTCAGATGAATTGGAGGAAGATTAGAAAACTGAGAAAAACTCTGAAAAGTCACTTTTTCGAATGCATGAAACACTAGACCATGACATGATTTTTGAACAACTGAAATTGCGTTAAAACAATGCCAACATAGCCCTGACATTTGAACCAATGGCCACAGTGTTGTAGTTACAACTCTGGTAGAAATTTCCAGCTAGCCACAAAAAAGTGCCATTTACTATGCTAAATATTTTAAAAATATACCCCCAATTTAATAATATACCTACAGTGGACGGTAGACACTACGCAGCATGGACTTCCCGCATTAGCTCATGCTGGTCTTCCAACCAAACAGGTTTCCTTTAGGTGCTCCTGCTGGCTCACTATTCCACAATCCTACTTCTCCCGTGACAAAGAACGTCTCTAACCTTCCATCCTAAATGTCATATGGGAAGTCTGTTTGTGTCTTTTCTTTTAATTCCTTTTTTCTTATGTTTCCTTCTAAACTAATGGCCTTGAGAACACTCATAGAGCCAACTTAACCTCCATTTTCATTTGCTAGACTAAATAAATCAGTTTCTGGACATCATAGTAGCCTTTCTCCCCCACACTTCCAGTTTGAATTGATCTTTCTTGAACATCAGTGAGCAGAACCGTCTTTTGTCTCCTGATCATAAGGTTGCCTCTGTTATGGAAGTATCTTTACATCTTCAAGTCAGGTCATGTGGGATCACAAGTCAAAACATATTGGATCCACTGCATTTCTTTTGCCTAGGAAGTCTATTACCAAGAAGAAGGCGCCAAGCAAGTCTGGCACAATCTAACCTTGGTAAAACCAGCCCGCTTTTCATCTGGTTTTCCTTCTATGTCTTCAAGTGTTCTTTCCTTTTTGTTATTTTAAAAGCCTGACATATTATTGGAGGTCATGCTACTGCTATAGGATTGCAAGAAACACACAGCAAATTAAATTAGCTCAGAGAATCGTAGTTGTCACCGAGGTCAAAACAGGGCCTGTTAAGCCTGGTTCACCGACACCAATGACGTACCAGAGAGAAGGAAGCGGAGCTGTGGCCGTAGCCACCTTGGTGCTCCGCGGCGGCCGTGCGCAAACAAACCCCGCGCGCTACCTCGCCGCGCTCGGCCGGATTCCTCCGTTTCCGTCCCAGGGCTAGTGACGTATCTGATGAGCAGCCTCACCGACCTGAACTCTAGGGTAGCAAAGAGACCACACATAAATAAAGAGCAACCCACATACAGGTCTCTTGGGAGGAGGCTTAAAGAGAGTGAATCTATTATGCTGCCAGCAAGGGACTCATTATGGAGTCCACGGTTCTTTGTCTTTGGGAAGGCGGGAATCCTTTCATGGGAGAAAAGCCCTTCAGCCCTCAGTATCCCCAGCAGATTAGACTCTTTTTTTTTTTTTGTACCATTCAGCAGCCCCTTTCCTACCCAGCGCAGGCAAGATTACTGCATGGTCTCTTTGCCTCCTGCCTTGGGCAGCCTGCGAGCTGGTCGGGGAGGGCAGGGTTTTTAAGGACTTGCAATCCAGGGAGAAAAATACTGTGAAGAAACAGACAGGAGCCACCCCTGCCCTTGGAAGCTGGCATTCCCAGAAAATGGATTGCAGCGGGAGCTGGAATTTGGAGGACTTTTCTGAGCATGGGCAGGACAGAGAGAGCCGCGAAGCTCTTCTCCCCGCGGCCTCCTTCCTTCCCAAGCACGGATCCTTTTCCCAGGACCGATCCCTCTGCTCCGGACTGTGTGCAACGACTGGTCGTTGACACGGCGCTTCCATGTAACCTCTGAGCACAGGAACCCCGGCGCAGACCCGCTAAACCATCAGGAAACGTTTACCCTACAGAGCCGACGTCCAAAACCGCCTCATAACTTAGCAGCTTGTGACCCGCTATCCCTCATCGGCCTTCCTCAGCGTCACCCTTTTCTGAGCTTTCCCCTTTCAATGTGTGTGGATTTCAAGCAATTTCCCTCTCATTTGCAGTGCTTTAAGAAGCAACTCCTTTTTTTTTTTTTCTTTTTTTGGGGGGGAAGAGGGGGCTGTGTATCTAACCTTTCTGTAGCAGCTCGATCTCAGCATCACTACAGCTCATTCCCACTGAAAAGTACCTCCTCCTCGCTACCTCTCCCACCTGTAACTTCAGCACGGAGGGGGAGCAAGGAGCAACCAGCCTTCAGCAGGGGATAGCCAGGGCTCAAACACAGGGTGCTCCAGAAAGCAGCGCAGGGCCCCTTCCCCCTCCCCACAGCCGCCCCAGCGCAGCTTACACAAAACTTTTGTCCGTTCGCCACGGACTATCTTTCATTCCAGAAGAGCAGAACAGCGCACAAAGTAAACATCCCTTTTCGGGATTACCACACCACGACCAGCAGCCAAAGAGCAGGCAGCGACGCAGGCTGCGAGCGCAGCCGCTCACGACTGTGTCTGCTGCTGGGCTCTGTCTAAGAGCGAAGGCGACGCACGCCCCGGCCTGCATGTATGCACGGGAAGCACTGGCTTTGCTCATGTTTTCCTTTTACTGTTGCTACAGTCTCATCTTTTTGGATCTTGGGTACATACACAGTAAATTGACAGACTTTTAGCACCTTGCAGTTCCCCCCCATCTTTTAATCTATTTATACATGATCCCGTGGCTTGTTTTATTTGGAGATTTTTAGCACTGCAGGGCCTTGTGGTTTTGATGCAGATGTTGATGTACTAAAAGCGTACAGAAATATTTAAATTGTTGCTTGAAAGCCAATTTGTAGGGAAACTTAAACAAGCATCATTTAAAAGATTGATCACGAACCTTTCATATAAACATGCCTTGGACCTCAGCGAACAAGCAAGGGCTTGCCAAGAGGGAGCCCTTGGCCGTATTTTAATGCATTAAATACTGTTTCATTAAATCCCTCATTAACAAACTGAAAGAAAAACACTTTTCTCTTCCAAATCTCATTGCAACCCCAGGGGAAAAAATAAATAAAAAGACAGAGGGAGAGAAAAAAAATAAAAGAAGAAAGAAGCTTGGAAACAATGCTGAAATTACAAATGGCAAACAAAAGACTCCAAAACAGATTTGTTTAATGACATTTTGAATATTCAGAGTTAGGAACTGAAAAGAAAAATAAAGCTAGGAGTACACAAGCACAGAGCTGTATATTTTATTACTGTTAAGTAACAGCGTAAAAGGAAAATTGGCATGTATGAAAGTGGAGGTGAGGCTTCTATTAAACATTTATTTTGCGTAGCAAACATATTTTTGCTTTGCTGGGTGATGACTACCACGGCTTTCTGTATCAAACAGGATTATCTTCCTTAGGCCTCTCCCCCAGCCCCCAGTTAACTGCACTTTGTGAATCATCAAATTTATAACCAATTTGTCAGGTGTTGCCTAACAGCTTAAGGCAAACCAGGACCCTGATTCACACAAGACAAGTTCACTGCTTAGTAGCTTGCTGAACAAAACACTGTTAAATTTTTCTGAAGTCTTGGATGCATTTGCTCTGAAAAGCAGAAGAGTAGGATTCTAGCATATTTTTGAGAGCTGTGACCCTAAGTATGCTTGAATCAAGAAAATTAAAAAAGTAGCATGTTGCAACACATAGAATGGAACATGGTTAGAAGTCTTAAAACAACCAAACAAGCTTGAAAGCTTAAAAAGAAAAAAAGTTTCATGTTTAAACAAGGCTCATTTTCAAAGGAAATCATTAAAAATACTATGAGCTCTGCAAAAAGTTTCCTAAGAACTTGTGGAAAGTACAAGCCTTACTTTGCATTCTTACCCCCAACTTGCATGGAATCTCAGCTGCTCCTTAAAAGCTTCCCAGAATCCCTGTTTCGGGTTCACTAAGATAACACATGGAACAAGATGACTACATCAAAGGCAGTATTGCATGGAAAGAGAATATACAACCCACACACAGCATCCACACTATGCACATGCTCAGTCTCACTGGTGCATCATCAGTGATTTTTTAAGTATAGACTCAACGCCAGCAGCTCTATTTGGTCTTAAAAGCTCACTGGAGAGCTCAGTAGCTCAGCAACACGGTGTTTTTGTCTAGGCCTGTCTAACACTGCTGCCACACAGGTTTGACCATAAATCATGAGGCATCGGAACTGCCGTCTTTGAAATCCTCATACAAGAGAACATCAACATTGCCAGCTGCTCCTCAGACCTGGTGGGGGTGAGCAGGCTGCATGGTGCACCCTGAGGGGGCCTTGCTATTTATTTATCACTATAGCTTTGTGAATATACAATGCTTAGAACATCAACGCCCCAAGAAAAGAGATTCCGGGTAGAGCCACAGGAATGACTACTAGTGACACAGGAATTGTTCTGGACAAAGCCACAGTCAAAAGCAACGTATGAAACAACTTGCTTATTCACAGAGTTACACACACAGTCCAACGTAACAGGATTCCCTAACACCAGAGAAGTATCCAAACACACTGGAGACTACGATACAAATGAGGAGTTTTACCTTTCACAGCTAGAAACCTGTCCTGCCTTCCTCCCCATGCAGCGCGGTAACTGCTACTCACCCCGTTGCCCCTGAGGCCAGCTCCAAAGCTCTGCATACAGGCTCGATCTGATCAAGCTCAGCTGCCTGACCTACCCAAGCCATTACACTCGTGTGCCACACATCTCCATTTAAAGTTCTTGCAGGGCATGTGCTACTTATTCTTAAAAAATATATACAAGCATGACAAAAAAAAAAAAAATAAATCTTCCCTTGCTCCATTTTCACTCAGGTGGCGATAGCCTGTGCCTCAGGATCAGTATTAGCCTTGAACCAAGCTGACTGAATTGGAGTATGATGGGGCACCCAGTGGGCTCCCAAAAGAGATCGATGGGGTGCATGTTGGAAGAGCAAAGTGAGTTAGGGTATTGAAATATTGCATAACACTAATGTGCCTAACTACAGAAATAAACATTGGCCCCAGCTGATACTTGCTACAGCACTTTGTTACTCATTTCCAGTATTTTGTTTTGATACCAGCTGGGCATCCTCCCAAGAAAGCCGGGATCTGCTTTCTTGGAATGGGCAGAATTCGGAGGAGCGCTACGCAAACACTGACATCTTCCCTCTCCATCTTCATCTGCAGTGACAAAACTACACATTAAGAGGAAATTACTCTGAGGGAGAATTTAAATGTAAAATGAAAAATTAACCCGACTGCTTTGAAATCTTTGGCAACACAGTTTTAAAGCAAAGTTTTAAAAACGACTTTTAAGCCAGAGGAAGCTTTGCTATCAGACACAGCAGGGCCTCCATTGCTAAGAGTGTAAGCTACTGATCAAAGCAACCCCAACCGTCCATGCACACGGCTGATTACAAATGAGCTTTCTATTTATGAACTTAAAAAAAAAAATTACTCGGGCAGAAAACTTTAATCTTAATCTTAAACAAACGACTCAAAACTCTACAGACAAAACTAAAAGATACTGAAAAAGAAACTACCATTTTCAAAATATGCAATAAAGAAATTATTTATTTTGAAATATAACTTGTTCCAAAATATCAAAACACCAATAAGTATTCAAAAAAAATATTTAACAATGCAGTTATTCCTTGAAAAGATATTTTCCATGGGAATTTTGTTCAATATTGTATTGTCCTGCAGAGAGAGAGAGTTTCAATCATTGAAGAAAAAAAAAAAAATCCACTTGATCCCTGAAAACAAGGGAGATGCAACACCTTGTCCACATCTTGCAGCCAGGAGCTAAAAGGAACTAGTCACAGGAAGTCAACTAACTTTTCTGATTAAAAACCAAAACCACAAGACTAAAAAGTAAAATCATTGTACTGGTACCACTGAATTTCCAGAAGGTGAAAATATGCATTCTCCAAAATCAAGAGGAATTGTATTAAAAACTGGAAGGAGTGGGATTTGCCCATTTATGAAGAAATCAGTTATGTGAGTATTCACTGCCAGAATAAGGCTTATGAGAGAAGCCTGGTCGTTAATGTGCAAAATGGATGTGTGCACAGATTGCACACAATTGCAGCAAATTTCTTATCTATGTTAAGAATACGTTTCCCATTTCTCAACTCATGGTTTTAAGTAAAATTTCTACAGTGTGCTGGGGAAAAATGATGCAATCAGGGTTTCCAGGTTTGAGGGGGTTAAACAGCAAGTGATTTTACTGTAATATTGAAATAGTTCAGGTCAACAGCTAATACAGACTAGCAAGAAAGACTGCTCCCTTTCAGATTTAACTAAAATCAGGAAGGAAAGCCTAAGACAGACTACAGCAGCTGAATTCACTATATTGCTGCTGCTGCCATGCTACAAGTGAATACAGTTTTGCAAGAATTCTACATCCTTATTTGCTCTCTGAAGCACAGAAAAGCTTTAGGATCAATTTATGTTTTGCAGCAAATAGACTGATGCTCAATGTGTCTTCCAAAAAGAAAACACATCCTTAAAGAAACCCCAGTCTTTGCTGTACTGTGGTCACTGAGGACTGTCTAGACGTGGAATTTCAGAAGGAATATTCACAAGTTTTAGCATAGGCAGACAACTACCCTCAGGTGCTCTCAGCAGAGGGATGAGCTCTTCTAGAAAGCAGATCACAGCTAGAGCTCAACTTCAGATGCATCCTCACTCCCCGTGCGCTACCTCTGAGACAGTCTGAGAAATCCGTCTTTTCTAGATCCTGTCTTTAATACAGGATCCAGCCTCACAGGCAGGAAATGAACAGATACATTCTTACCCAAGAGGGAGGGAACTACAACTGTGGCAGTTTTATGGAAAAACAGTCCATCTCTTTTTTTCGCTTACATCTTTTTAAAAAAGTTCTGCAAATACGAAGACAATATCTGAAGTGAGGGAAAGGAAAAGTGTTTCTGTAGTCTCAGAACTGCTACTTACGCCACAGTAAAGATATAGCATAATGCGGAAAAAAAGGCTTGAAGGGGAAAAATGGGAAAATGCCAACTATAAACCTCCTGCTTATGCATTTATTAACATTTGGTACTTTTAACTAGTGCTTTTCAAAATAAATTTAGCTGTTATGTTCTAAGTTCTTGCTTTTCACCTGCACCAAACAGTTAGTTTTGTCAGGTTTAAATACCCAATTGAAAGAATCTGAAAATAACACACAGGGATTTTCTACCTTTTGGAATGCTAGTGCAAATAAATGGAGCACATCATATTGGAAAGTGTACCAAGCAGTGATACTGACCTTGAAAATCAGAAGAAACCTGAGAAGGTTGTAAGTACACTACACTTTAAGACTTTATGAGCTTGAAAATTACAGCTATTTATATTGTCCTCTTCCTGAAAGACATATTAACTACATTCCCTGTTTGGAGCAGTCACCAAAAAATGCTGGGTTTTTTTGGACACTTTCCTGCTTTCAGGATGATGCTGTTCTGCATTCTTCCATTTGCTCCCTCTATTAGCCCTGCCTCCCTCCACAAAAAAATCTATTTATATAACATCTATTTTTAGTAGAATACACCCTATATTTAAAATTACTTCTGAAGAATTATTTTAGCAAGCATTTTTCAGATATTCAGGTAAACAGGTAAAGACATATTGATTACTCAGACACATATAGAATTACCTGTCCCCAAAAGATGGGGGCTGACACCAAGATTGTTCCAAACATTGAAGCTTCTGTATTGGAAAAAAAAAAGTCAAGTACTCTAAGTCAGTAAAAAAAAAAAACAAACCAACAAAAAAATTGATAATTCTGAATAGACAGATTCATTCATTTGAAACAGGCTGTTAGGGTGGAAATGGTTATTTTGCATTAAAGTTTTCTTTATACTGCTTATTGAAAGTTTTTTCTTTTTTAATGTTATAGTGGTCATCTACAGGAATTAAATTTAAAATAATTTTAACCTTATATTTTGTAATGAAAACTCAGTATATTTTATACAAACATCCAAAATTCTTTATTTCAGGCCAGTCTAGAATTGTTACAGACATCCACCACTTCTGATTTGCACATAATTGAAGATGGCACTCCCAACCTTTAAAAAGTTAAACAGTTATTACAGTACAGTCACAAAGTAGCCAAACAGCTTTACTTTGATTACAGATTTGTGCTCTAACAGCATTTTTGACCACTGCATAGATTGTTGTCTTTGCCTACAAGTGGGCAAGAGGAGGAAATTTCCACTAATTGAAGAAACACAGATGGTAGCTCTGTTATCAAAGCAGTCATTTTATCAGTGAAAGAGTGATAGATCACTGGACACACTGGACATTTTCCTCCATTGCTGTCAGCTGCTTTAAATGGTTCATGGGCTTGTTTAGAACCAGAGTAAGCACATTTTCCATTACTGCTTTCATCTTTATAACCACTAACGAGGCTCCCTATTTGAAGAAGCAAAGGGAATTCCTTTTTCTCCTTTTTTTTTCTCCCTTTTTCTAAGACTGTCAGTATAGCTGTTCTCTGATCTAAGACACTGCTTCATAACCACCAGTTAAATCCTCTCTAGAAATATCAATTCCCTTCTATCAAGATAGCAGCACCAAAAATATTTTGTATCATTTAACTGCAAAAACACAACACAATTAATGCATTGTACTGCATTTCAAACTTCTGGTCATCATGGTAATTTAACAATTAGCATATGGAATGAGTTTTAGATTCTTAAATGTACCAAAGGCAAGTTCCCGAGAACACTAGAAATATCTTACAGACAAAACATAGCAGTAAACCCTGTACTCTCCTGAAACATGATTGTTTGGACGGTCATCTGGAAAACAAGCTGATGAATGCAATGTTATAAAAATAGCAAAACAAATATTTGATCATGGTAAGTATATGAACAAGTGTCAGGAGGAAGAATGTAAGCATGATTCAGTTAACACAAATTCTGCTTAAACAAGACTGCCTCCAAGCCACACAACGGGTAGTTTCGCTTAGACATTAAGAATCAAGATTCCATTCCGACACATACAAGCATCTGAACAGACTCTGGGACATAATTCCGAGGGGATTCTTCTCAGCATCATGCAGCCCTGTACAAGTGGTATGAATTCCAGTCTTTACTGAAATGATACTTTGTTCATTTCAGTTCAGAAGGGAAGAAAGCAGCAGAAATGCATATACCATGCTTCCATCAGTGGTAAGTTTCCAAATATGCAGATATACGTACAATTTGTTTCTAGGCACATCTTTGGTCACATTCTCAAATACAAAGTCTGCTTTACAAAAAATAAATAAAACAGTAAAGAGCAGAGATAAAACCTCCTTGCTTTTCAGAAAGCAAGACAGCAGAAGTCCAATATGATGCTTTATCACATCCATAAACGATAAAATCCCAGTGCTACAGTAAGGCATGTAAATACTGAACCTGAAAGACAAAGCAAAAACAGGATGAAAAATAGAGACTGTCAGCTCTTAGAACATTTCTTCAGAAAGCTGTGCATGCATCCTGCTACTATACTCTGCTATATCTTGCCCATGTCAGAAAATAAGGGATTTTATTCACAGAACAAAGCTTTTTTAATTCACAAAATAAACAACTGGGAGGCAGGCAGTAATAAAATGTCAGAGGAGGAGGAGGAAAGAGAAGTGCAGGAAAATTGGTCTGGAAAGACTATCAAAAGTCTGGAAAAAAAATCCTACAGTTGCTTAGCCTTCTAAACAAGATCACTATGGCAAGTTATAGTTAAAGTGAAGAAATGAACACAGGATTATTAAATCACAGTAAAGTATTTAACAAACAAGTAAGCATAAACTCTCTTTTACTGAAGCTATTAGTTTGCAATCTTAACATTTTTACTGAAAAAAACTCAATGTTTGGTTTCCAGATATCCACACATTTTTTCCGTTGTTTTCAACAGGATCACTTCAAATACAATGCAAGATTTTTCTTCTTTTTCTTTATTTTCCCCTCTCAATTTCCACGCAGACTTAGCGTGTTTTTTTTTTTTTTTTTCAGTTGAGGTGGTAGGGAATGGAACTTCCTCTCATTTTAATATATCATCTATTTTCTAGTTATGTTTCTCAGTAAAGGATATCTCTGAACTAGCAGCCTGTGAATAGATGTAATTGTACTTGTGACAAAATCCATTGTCAAAGGATGATCAAAATTCTGTATTAGAAGGATAATTTTCTATTGCAGATCTGCTCACTTGGTAGCACCGCACATGCACTCGTCAGAGCTACACAGAGAATGTCAAAACACTGAAGTTATCTGGAGCAGTAATTTAGATATATAATGTATATTGTATTTTCTCATGCATATGCCTGAAGAATCAGTTTTAAGAATTCATGGTGCTGAACAGTCAGAAAAGCTGAAAGGTTCCACTTTGCAGATAGATCTCCACTGTGGAAAAGCACCGGGCTGCTTTTATGAGAGTGTTTTCCAAACCCAGTTCTGTGTTAATGAGATACCATGTCTTTAAAAGAGGTATAAGAGAATTTTTTTTGACCCTTCCTGAGAGCCAGTCAAGTCTTTGAGACTTCCCATACACCTTTCTTAGTACAAATAAAGCAGGAAAAAATACAGACCAAGTGCATTCCGAGTCCAACAAAGGTGTGAATCATAAGAACCTCACCCTGGATTAAGAGCATGGATAATGCTACTAATATCAGTGGAGATATTTAAAGTATTTTTTAATCTGGATTTTTACAAATATTCTATCAAGAATTAACAAGAAAAATTTAAGTGTTTAACAGTTTCACCTTTACTTTCAGATTACTTACCTGCTAAGTACTTAATATTGTCCAGTTTGTGTGATTCCAACATTGTCTTCAGACCTGCAACTTCTGTGTCTATTTTTCTGTCTGTCTGTGTTAGAGCTCGATCCTGTTGTGCGTGCTAAAAAGCAAAGCGAAAAATAACTCAATTTGAACAGCTTTCGGTTTATCTAGAAATTAAACCTATACCTTTAAGCTCTGTTTTGGCTACTCCTTAAATGTATGTTAATGAAGTATTTAATTTGCATTCAAAGCTAACAAGTTCCTTCCTGGCTGATTATATCCAAGGAACTGGATAATTTGGTGAACTCAGCAAATTTGTATGATTATTCTCTCCCTAATGCATCATTCACAAAGTTGCAGAACTGGATGCCATCTTATCTCAGTCTAGCAGCATAATCATTAACTTTAACAACGGTGGGCCAAACGAAACATTGAAGTCACTGCTCAGTTTTAACAGTTACTGTTGATTAGGAAGTCTAAGAGCCTCTGTGACAGAAATATATCGAAACATGAAGATTTATGGAGCATTAGAAATACTGACAATTGCTCTTCTGACTTAAGCAGCATGTCTTCATCTTGCAACAAATTCTACCACAAAAATAGTAACTGGCAGACAGACAAATACAGAATCTGATTATGACAGAAGACAGTGCATCTGAACAAAATGGAATTACTCAGAAAGGACTGAAAGATCAACGATATAAACTGAGAACAACAGCTGCTGTGTTGCTGATGCTTTCAGATCAGCAATACTGAAACACTGAATCAATTAATGATTTACTGCTAGTCACCTTTCCACAAATAATTCCTATGCTAGCGGACTCAAATGGAAGGAGGGACTTGGCAAAAAATCCTATAAAAAGAAGCTAAATCAATCACACAATTTGGTTCAGTTTCAATTAAAATGGAAAGAGAAAAAAATCAGTAACTTTAAAAACGAACGTACAAATAAGTCAACTGGAGAAAACACTATATGCCTGAAGTCTCAAAATAAAATGAGCAATGAATATCTTACACATATCCTGCAGGAATCTAAAAGTATATATAAACTTTTTCATTTTGTAGTGCACTTCTGTTACCAATATGGAAATAAACATGGAAATAATATCGTATGATGACATTTTATACATTTATGTGCCTGAAGACATGAGCAATTATGAAAAGAGTAACAGATTTATAAGGCAAGTACAAGAAGGTCTGTTACATGAGTTAATAATCAACTTCCAAGCTCTTACCAATTCCACTATTTCTGTCCTCATTTCGAGTAGTTTTCTTTCATTAAGTGAATACTGTTTAAAAACAGATTAAAGATTAAAAGATTAAAATATAATGATGAATTTTACACTTTAAATAACATACACTTTTTCATGTACTTAATTCCAAATTCTGTAGAATGCTGAATCTACCAACAAGACTGGTTTCTTGACAATGTTTAGGGATAGTACTATAGAATGACTGGTATCCTTTGGAAAAAAATAATTTACAGACAGGTATTTAACCACATCCCTGAGCTGTAAAGTGGAACAAATCTGTCAGAGGTATCTACTACAATTGCATGAATGTATGAACAGTTGGAGGAAAAGCTAACAAATGCATATTTCTGAAAAACCAAGACCTGCAATTCTAAACAGTAACTCTGAAACAAGTTAACTAATCCATTAGGTGCACAAAGACAATTTAAAGATGTCAAGATTAAACTAACTTGTCTTCAGTAAAGGCAGTAGGGTTTTAAAATGCCATATCAAAATCTAGCTATAAAGAAAATGTTTAGGCAGCATATCTGATCACAACTTGAAACTTTGAGATTATGGTCAGAACAATACATGGGGAACACAAGTATCAGTCAGATACACTAAGTTTGCTTCTCATGATCTCATTCATTTACTGAACAGCAGCAGCTGTGATTTATTTATAAACTATGGTTATTTAGGCTCAAGGCAAGTTAAATCCAAATGCAGTAAGAGGCAATACCTCTAAGGCAGGTTATCTTGCTGCCTCATAAGCAGGCATGATTTACCTTGACATCTGTAACGGCTCCTATCCCAATACTGGAGCAATTCAATTATTCATAAGACAGCTGCTAAACCACCAGTCTATAGTGCAGAGTATTAAGGTCATCGGGCTCCCATCTCAGAATCCTCAGTTAAACAGCAGTAACCTCATCTGTTGACATTACCATTCGGAAAGTCACTTTATTTTTCTCCAGTCTAGAAGCTTATTCTACTTTAATATTCTACTCAGATTAATCAACATAAATGCCTCAGCACTGAAAAACCCTCCTTAAAGATTCAAAGCTCTATTTGGACTTCTAACCGATCTAAAGATCAAACTGAGAGGTAGCAGAAGGCTAAAAGTGTGGAAAATGTTATATTGTATAGACAAATAACAGCATGTCTACAATTAATGAAACATCAGTACCTAGAATCTCCAGAATGAAGAAAAAATGAAATTGAGGCATTTTACACAATTTTTTTTTGGAAAATAATAACAAAATACCTATAAGAGAACCTAATTTAAAAATGTCTGAGGTGAAGATTCACATCAGAATGGCACCTTGTTTAACATAAACTGATCATCACTATCAAAATAAGCATTATATTAAAAACAACTTAACAAAGTAGTTAATCAATTACTTGGAATAGATGCTGTTAGCCAAAAATCAAGTTTCTGAATAATTTCCATAGATAAAACATGCACAGTTCAAAACATTTTAAATTGCCCTCTTTAGCCTTAACAATTAAGAAGTTCTCCTTCGGTACTCAATTCCAAGCAGGATCGAAGAATAAGAGCATTTAATTAATGTTTCAAGTTAAGTTGATTAAAACTTAGGACTTCTGAATAGCATTTTAGTAAGAGATGCATAGTGGGCTGTCAGTTATCCAGAGTGTTATTTTTAGAAAGCTACAGAATTAGTCAAAAGTCTCAATTATGTCCAAATAAACATGCTATCATGCTATATGCTGTATAAGCTGTGACTACTACTCAAAGTACTGAGTTAGGTCTCTCCCCCAACTCAACATACATGCTACAAGTTCATATTCACTTTTCCTGTTCATATATAGGAAAGCTGGCAACTTGAGAGGGGGGGGGGGAAAAAAAAAAAAAAAAAACGCACCCCGCTCATCCCCCCCAAAACAAAACAAAAAAACCCCCCCCACACACACTTAAACTATAGTTGTATGGCACAAAGTAGGTTGAATTTCTTGAGAAGGTGGACATGCACAAAGTTTGCTTTGCCTGGGAGGCAGTCAGTATATTAAGTAGTTCTCCGAGCAGCAGCCTGAGTCCAGATTCCAGGATTCTATACAAGCACACCAAAAAAAAAATGTATTTTTTTTTTGTATTTTTGTATTTTACTATAGGTAACAGTGTTAAGTCCTTATATTAAAGCACTGACATAGTTGTTACCTAAACTAATCATTGTGAATAACCTTCAGGGACAAGTACCAAAAATAGATGAATTTTCCTTGAACTGTACTTATTACCTAGATTTGAGATAATTATTACTTCTTCATTATGCACCTGTGAAAAGTGATTGAACATGAAATAAAATTCATAGACAAATGTTATTAAAAGGCAGATCTACGGGATCAGAGTGCTACATATAATGCAAAAATATCTTTTATCTTCTATATTATTCTGATTTCAGATCTCACTACAGGAATTCTAACATATTTGGAAGTAAAAAAAAAAAAACAAAACAACAACAACAAAAAAAACCCACAAAACAAAACCTCATTCAATACCAGTTACAATAAAATTGATTACAATTATTTTCATATTGATTACAATTATTTTCATAATACATTTACCTTATAAATTAGCTGTAGTTCAACAGTGGTAGTTTAATGACATGTTTAAGTTTCATCATGAAAAACACAGATATAATATGAAAAACTTCAGATAATGAGTCAGCATTTTAAAATATGAAGATCTAATATATTGAATAGTACCTCATTAATTCCAATATTATCCAACAGTATCATTATTATTCCAACAGTATTATTCCAGTATTATTATTCCAACAGTATCAAAATATGTGAACGTATTGAAAAGAAACGTGACACCTTACACTAAAGCAGCATATGTATAAGCTATTTGGACTGACATCATCTTGAAGAGAAATGATACTACAGATTAATAAGAAAATTACGCTTTTACTCAAGTTTGAAGATTACTCAATGTTTGGATATTTCTAGCAAAATGCCACCAAAACTTACCAGTTCTTTTACTCTGCTCTTCTCTAAGTTGAGGTTCAACTTATTATCTGCACGAACTTTCGTAATTTCATCCTGGTGGAAAAAAATTATATAGCAGCAAGCAAAAATTTCTCTCTACTCAATTGTAAGCAAATTCAAAAGATAAAAAAAATATATTCTTTTCATTACATATCTCAGGAATCAAGTTTGTCTCTAATTAAGGTGCATTTAAAATCAGAGCACTGAGAGCAGAGGTTAAACTGACAGCACATCTTTCCATGGATGCTAGGAATATTTCATATATCTCATGATTCATTCAGATTTCTAGAAATCTATGCCTACCTACATATGTGAGTTGTACATTATGAAGCAATCTTGATGCTCAGAATAATTTTAAAAAGTAGTTTCTAAACTTTCCAATTAAAAAACAAAGCAAATAAAAAAGCTATTTATAAAGATCACAGGTAAGGCTTTTAGAAAAATCTACAGACATCACAGAACCCAAGCTTTTTATTTTATTCTTTTTCCTAGCAACAGCTGCCATTTTCATACAACCTCCCGGCAGGAATTTCAGGCAGCTGACAGTTTGTCATAAGGCAAACTGCTCATCAGATGAATGTGTGGGAGAAGGAAAAGATTGATAAGTCTTCCAGGAATTTTTCCTATTAAAAACAAGCAAGCGCCTCTCAGGTAGGCCAATGTTAGCTAGTTACCAACAAAAATAATTATATTCAAAGAATTTCTATTTTAACATTTTTATATTTAATTATTTTATAATTAGATGTCATTGTAACACTTGACATGTTACAATTTAGTGAAATTACAAAATCCGAAATAACTTTTTAACAAATATACAACATCGTGTCATTCTATCTTTTAAAGAATGAACAAGTATGACTAAATGGTTATCATAAGGACAGTTATATTTACAGTTAAAAGTAAAATTTAAAGACATCCAGTTTTTATATGAAAATGACTCAAATTTCTTTATGCTCTACCACTGGATTGCCCTAGCTCACAATAAATGCAACTAAAACAATAAAATAAGTTATAAATTAAAAATTGGTTGCCTTGCTTTTTAAAATTTTATTTGAAAAAACCAAATACATAAAGCACTTTATAAGGCAATGCAAAACACACGATCAGCCCTGAGAAATCTTCATTCTCATTTTGGAGACACAATGAGGAAAAAAAAAAAAAAAAAAAAAAAAAAACCCTCAAGATACCGGGAAAGAAAAGGCAATGAGGAAGCTATGTTGAACTTGATCACACCGTCGGTTTGCTGGACAGATCAGTATTTTGATAGATGCATGGAAAATCCTAGTGTAGGAAAGGTGTCACCCTTCTAGGAGACAGTGACATGGTAAACAGTTGTTGTCAAGTAAGAGGAATACACTCCCTATAGACAGTCAATGGTACTTCCCAGTTTCCAGTCTTAACCAATCGCTTTTAAAAGATTTTTTCTTTCTGTGTAAAGGATGCTCATGACTACACACCCAATGAAGGAACAGGTTTTGAGACAATATTATTTCTGATGGCAGAGAGATGCAAACCACAAAGACCCGAAACAAGACATCAGAATTAAACCTAATTAGAATCCATAGTTTTAAAGAAGTCCGTTTTCCTTCTAAAGTCATTTGCTCCTCCATTTACTCACAAACCAAATGGGACCAAAATTCTTAAAACAGCTTTTAATTAAAAAAAAAAAAAGAAAAAAAAAAAAAAAGAAAAAATCTTGGACAGCTAAGTATTCAGGGAAAACCAACCAGTACCATAATCAACTAGTAAGTGACGTAATTTTGAAAATACCTTATATTTTTACATTAATAACCAGCCTTATACGTAGAACTTCACTCAGCCTTAGCTCTGACATGGCAACCATTCACTTTCTGAATCTGAATTAACAACATTCAAGACACAAAACAACTTCAGTTAAGGTTTCTTCATCATTAATAGGGTTTAGTGCTCTTGCACCATTAATTAGGTATGCAAATTCTTTGCTGCAGTCCCTAGTGCATCATTGCTTGCAGTTCCAGTATCCTGGAACACTGCCATAGCCAAGTGCAACTCTTAAAATCTTAGAGAAACCATTTTTAAAGCAAACTAGACAGAAGGTAATTCTTAACCATATTAACATAGTGTCTTACCATGACTTGCTTCTTTATCTGCAGGAGTTCGAGTTTTATTTTCTGTGAAAAAAATGTATACTTTGAAATTGTCAATACAAAAATACATCTTTTAAACACACTACTACTGAGTCTTCCCTTATTACTAAGTGGATTATCTACATGCATTCATTTACTCATGAACTAACAACCTATTTTTATACAGACCCCTTTAAATGAACATAAATGGAAGAAGACAGGCTAACTGCTAGCTATGAAATAACATAATCTGAGTAACATAACTGACTTTATGATTGAAAAGGTAACATTTTATTCTTTTGTTTTCTTTCCTTTTTCTCCCTTTTTTCGTTTCTGTTTTAGTCTCCAAGGATGGAAAATCCACAGCCTTCCTCGGCAACCTGTTATACCCTTACATTAAAAACGTTTTTATGTTTAAATGGAATTTCTTGTATTTTCCCATTCCTTCTTATCCTTTCACTAAGCAGCACTGAGAAGAGCATGGCTCCACCTTCTTAAGTGCCTCCAATCCCTCCTGACCATCAGGTATCTATCCATATTGATTAGATCCCCCTGAGCTTTCTCTTCTTCAAGCTAAAGAGTCCCTGCTCTCAGTCTTACTTCATATATATGACAGATGTTCCAAGCTCTTAATCATCCTCATGGTCCTTCCCTAAACACACTCCAC
The DNA here is from genome assembly GCA_034781795.1 of Crypturellus tataupa. Classification (NCBI taxonomy): domain Eukaryota; kingdom Metazoa; phylum Chordata; class Aves; order Tinamiformes; family Tinamidae; genus Crypturellus; species Crypturellus tataupa. The sequence goes on along the minus strand of JAWLRI010000937.1, from coordinate 2,615,044 downwards.
TAGGTCCCTGCCCCTCATGTACTGAGGAGTCCAGTGCTGGACCCTGCACTGCCCCATGTAGCAGGGCTGAGCAGAAGGGCAGTATCACCTCCCTCCACCTGGGCCCTCTGCTGCCTCCTGGTCACCCTGGTACCACCAGGGGGTCCTTTTCTGCCCAGCTGCTCTGCAGCTGCTTGGCCCTTGAGATGTAAGACCTTAAAAAAAAATTCTAGAATAGCCTCTCACAGAATACTGATTTTTACCTCATTTTCTGAACGTAGTGCTGAAAATTCACTTTTTTCTAGAATAATCATATCCTTTTTCACGCCACCAATATGGGACATTATTTGTTGAAGAGCAATCTCCTTCAAAGACAAAAAAAAAAAAAAAGAAATTGGATCCCATTGTAACTATTAGGGTTTTTTTTGTGTACACAAATATGATGGGGTATTTTCATTCCCCAACATTTTTAATCAAACAATTTTTAATTTATTATCCTAGTTTCAGAAGACAGGGTAAATTAAGACAAAGTGTCAAAATAAGCAAGTTAGTACTAACAGAAAATAGAATGGCTTAATACCTTAGGAAACCATTTCTCCAAGTATTCCAACTCTTAAGCTAACAAAGGCAGTAGGGACAGTTGAGATATTCTTGTGCTAAATGAGGAAAGTTGTTTCAGGTCAAGACTCCCCAGTGCAAATGCACTCTTGTGTAATTGCCCCCTTTCTCACCCTGCCCTGCATGGGGGTGCACTGCTTCTTCACTTAGCTAAGCAGCATCATGTGCTATACTCACACTTCTAACTGCTCTTCTCAGTCTATTGCAGAAGACAAAAAAAAAAAATCCTTTGCCACTTTCAAGGATGGAAAACACTGTAGACAGACATTCTTCTGGATCGAACACCATTCACATACAGTCACTCCCTTTTCTTAATATCTCCCTCTAACAGTGCCTTGCTTGAAATTCTTGACGAACAACACACTACAAATCTGACATGGCACTTGAGCTCTGTTTTTGTCAGGAAATGCTATTCTTACTTACAAATGTTAAAATTTTTGAGACATTTGGCAATGCCTCACCAGGCTATCTGACCACAATGCTAAAAAAATAAAACGGTACGCATACTACAAAAAGTCTACAGAAAAAGTACCATCATGGACATTTCTCCTGTTTCCTCATGTTTCCAGCCTACTTTTGGTCTTTCCCATCTTCATGAATCTCATTAGGCCAGAGAACAGTCTCTCTCATATTCTTCCTCTTTGTCAACTCTACCAACATATATATGTATCTTTCTAAGGTTTTATCTAACCAGTGTAATTTAATACTTCATCTTTTACATTCTCAACTAAGGCCTAAGAGTAACAGCTATACCAACAAAGAATGATGTGAAATTTAGATAGTTAAACACAAAAAACACCACCATATAACTCTTGCTCTACTCTTCATCATTTTCTTCTGTGAGGAACCTTAGGTATACCATGTTACTTGAAACTCATACCCAGCACCTGATCTGCTTCTATTCTGCCAGAGCTGCGTGGCTTAGTATGTCATATGAACCTGTGCTCTTCTGAATCTCAATGGCAGAAAGTTATCTGAGGGTCTGATCTGGCAGAGAGTCTCAGAGAATGTCTACATCAGCAGCAAGGCTTAATTCAGTAAAAAGCACAGGGAAAAATGTCTACTTTCAAAAAAAGCTAAGAAGAGATGCAGTGATTGCATGTTGTAAAATACAACCAACCACAATAGAAATGCTCCTTTTTAAAGCTATATTCCTTGATGGACTGTGGAAAAGGCAGACAGAAGGCAACACTCCTATTCTGCTTTGCTTGGAGTTTAAGAGCTAGGAAGCATGGGCTGAAGCCCCCTTAGATGAACTGACAAGACTACCACACAAAGAAGGCAGAAGACACTGTTTTCTCATGTTCTAAGAGTAGCCGAGTAACCAAGATATAAGCATGAGCATTTCAGTCGTTGAGTGACTTGGGTCTGGCCTGTTCCTGGACTCAAGGAACAGCTCTAGAGGGTGGTACTTGGGTTATGCCTCTTGCTTGTGTTATCTAGCTTGTGTTGTCTAGCTTAAGCATCAAGTAATTCAAGTACACTACATATTGTCAATCTTATTCCAAGACGCTGAAGTTTCACACGAGGGGATTGTCCTTTACCCTGAACTTCAGTTTCATTTCTGGAGCCAGCTGCCTAAAGATCAGACATGACAACATTCAACCCTGTCACATCCGGTTCCTTATTTGGATCTACCTTGGTATCATCTGACAGCAGTCTGAAAAAAAAAAAAACAGTAAATACTAGAACAAGAGGCCTTGCTTCCAAGCACATTTGTGTACTTCCTCCCACTAAGATGCAGGTACTGGATAGATGTAGTGTGCCATGAACGAAGCATGCATCAAAGAGACAGATCTCAATCTTAGTGTCCAAAATATACATGTTTCTGTAAACTACCAATGTATACAGCTACATCACGTTTTAAAAGCATCTTTTAGGAAAAACTATTCAACCCAATTTTAATACAATATGAATGCCATGATGACAAACTTCATTAGTTAGATGATATGCAAGGATGCTTGTTCTTCAAATTTTTCAAATATAGTGTCTAACGGTAATAAATAAAATACCAAGGTGTGTTTCATTAACTGGCATACTATGTTTTGATTTGTTTCAAATCCACCACCTCCCTGAGCTAACCTGTTGTACTTTGGTGACCATGTCCTTGTAAATCATATCCAAGTTGGTGTTCATAATTTTCACTAAGGCAGAAACAACGATCTCCGACTGCTGCGTAGTGAACCCTAAGCAAAACAAAATGCAGCAACATTCAGAAAAAAAAAAACAAAGTATGGACAGTTTACAGAAATACTTCTTGCTAATTACTAGATTTAAAAATAATTTATGAATAAAAATTAAAAACATACTTCTCTCCATCCATATATATATATATATGAAAGCCCACAACCAGTTGATACATCCAAGTACTTCTATCCAAAATGGTGCCTGTGATGCAGTATAACTGGTTTTATATACAGCTATATCACAGTACCCGCAAGAGATGTTGGAAATTACTTTCCTAGAAGTATTATAGAATGTAGGCTTTCACGTGTAGTTATTTCTACAAGCAGGAATCCTGACCTTTAAGAGGAGAAACCTACTTCCAGTATATTATAAGTAGTATCACAGAAAATAGGCAAAGCTCAACAACTCAAAACAGATAACTGCTCTGGTTTAGGCCTACCAGCCTCTGAGTTCCTATAAAACCTCTTAGATCCTTTTAAACTTAATACATTACAAACTAATCTAACAATGTTATCATGTAAACAATTGAAATTGTTTACAGATTTCCGAAGGGCATGGTTTCCCAAAATATTATCACACTTTTGTTTTCAAAAAAAAGTAGGAGAAAGGTTTTAAAGAAAAAGTTTTAATAATAAAGATTGTTGCAAAAGCATGATTGTTTAAAATTAACTAGCAATCAAGTGCTAGAAAACACATATGGGGTCTTAGAGTGAGTCACTTCCAATAGCTGAGGCTCATCTAATAGCTTGCCACCACCAAGAGGAAGAAATGCTCCTTATCTCTTCTCACTCCTCCTCCTTGTGCGTGCTCCCCTGCTCCTGGAACTATTCTGTAAACTCATTAAAACAACTTCTCAGATTACCATTTGAGAACTAGGTTGGCACAAGAAAGAGATGAAACCACATGGCTGGGGAAGAGGATTGGGAGCTCTCCTTTTCAAGGACAGGGAGCTGTTAGAAACCAACTCAGCTGTATATGTCTTCACTCTGAGTCTAATCTCAGTAACATTAATGTGAATCCAAAGTAATCTGTACCCTCATTTATGTTTTGGCATAAGAAATACTGTATTTTATAGAGTATTCTACATTCTATCCTAAGAGCTGCAGTTTTATAGAATAATAGTCTATATTTAATCCTGTTATCACATTTTCAAAGCGCTATTACTAAACATATAATAATCCAATTAATACATTTTAGTGCCGCTTTGAAATCTTTCTATACACTCAAATTTCAGAATTGAATTTTTATTTTTAATTAGCAAAAAGATAATAAATGATGCCCATCAAAGTTACATAAGCTCACAGTATCCCTTTAAAAGAAGAAAATATTTGCATGTTCCTAACTAATATTTATAGAAAACATTTCATAAAACTGAAGTTATAATATTAGGTGTGAAGGAGAAGTAATTAATCAAACATCGTAAACTAAAATACCATCAAAGAAGTGACATCAAAAACAGTTACATATTTCTGGCAAATTACCATTTTCTTCCAAAAGGCACACCAGAGCATGAGTGTCAAAAAAGAGCTTCCTATTTCCTAATAAGGAAAGATTCCCCTTGCTTTGTAGAGAAGATGATGCAGAGATGCTCACATCTGTCAAGATAAAATATAAATCTATTTTTACAAAAGAAAACTCGAAAATGTAACTGTTTCCCAGGAATTTCCTTACTGCCCCAACTAACTAGAATGTTAATTTCTTTCATTTCTCACTAAATAATGTGCATTCAGGTTATCACAACAGCTTTTCACAACACTGTAAGGGTTTCTGACTGCCAAGCGCCACAGACATGAGTTTGAAAATAGCAGACAACACCACTGCTGCAGTTCTCAAGTACTTCTCTGGAATATTATCACATCCTGAAAGAATCTCACATGTCAGGGTCTTAAAACCGTTCCTTTAATATACTGGCATAATCAGTGGTGGCCACCTCAGGTCTTATTACTAAACACACTGCCTCTTTCTGTCCTTTACCGAGGCGAGTCAGTCTTCACTGGTTGCTGCTAGGACAAATGGTAGATATTTGCCAGCGAGTAATTCGCTGCTCACTATCTACAGAAAATACATTTAATATTTCCATTTAAAAACAAACAAACAAACAAAAACCCACTAAGCACAGTTCCAACTTAAGACATTTTGGGGAATGCTTTTTGGTGTGGATGGGCCTGGAAAGATGAACTGCCATTACAAGAATTACTAACACGTTCCTCAACGGTGCGTGCGGGTAAACACAAACCAGTGAAGGGAGAAGATGCAGGGCAGAACAACGCCGTGAGCTACCAGCCGGCAGACCTTTGTGTCCTTACGCACCTGCAGCGCTTAGACAGAAAAGCGACCGTTGTTCGTGACAGCCCTCCCCGAGGATCACCAGAACCCGGGGGTTTCTCCAGGGCAGCTGTCCTCAACACGCGCTCCCGAGGGCAGCTAAGGGCAGCGCCCGCCCCCTCCCCGCTCCCGGGGCGGCGGCCCTGGCGCAGCGCTCGGGGCGCCGGACTCGGCTCCCCTGCCAAAAACAAACCAATAAATAACAATAAACCAATAAATAGTAATTTAAAAGTTGCCTTTAAGCCTCTTTCCAAGGGGCTGCTCTTGGCGCCGCTGGGATCCCCCTCCTTGCAACTGCGCTGCCACTCCAGTCATTTGTTTATTTATTTATTTATTTATCTGTGTATTCATTTATTTATTTATTTTAAAAAATGGACATCGGCTTTGGAGTACAGGACCAGCTTCCAAAGGGAGTGTTCCCATTTTGGTATTGTTTTTAATCTGCTTTTCATCCTGAGAAACAACTGCCCCTGAGCTGTGAGAGTTTAAATAGAGGAGTTTCAGACAAACAACCCCTTCTACCACAAACAGGGAGTTTGTGGTAGAAAGGTCAGAACCGGACCTTCCTCTGCATTTTGGAGCTGCCAAGGTAACAGCTCCCAAACAAACTTGGAAAGGTACTCGGACGTTAAAGGTTGAGCCGGGGACCGAATTAAACACAGTCATTTTGGAGGAGGATGGATGGATCTTGTTAAGGATATTTAACAAATTGAGAAATACTCCTGATTGCAGCTACCATTACTATCAAATGAACGGGAAAAATCGCGCTGCTTACGAATACAGAGAAAAGATTTTCCTTGCAGTAGCCCTTTAAAAGTGCAGTTGGATAGACATGAAACAATACTGACAATTTTTTATTTCATAAAAAGGTCTATAAAAAGATAATTTCATTATATGCCTTCCCTCCTGTTATAAACCATCACTGTTTAAGCAAGGGCACCAGCATCATTATGTGCTACAAAGTACATTTTCAATTTTGTTTGAGTGCCAGCATCTAAACTACATGTTTTCCTTTGTGGTTGGCTGTATCAATATCTTTTCCTTCCTTCCTTTCCTTTCCTTTCCTTTCCTTTCCTTTCCTTTCCTTTCCTTTCCTTTCCTTTCCTTTCCTTTCC
>JAWLRI010000937.1:2587771-2608720 GCA_034781795.1 Crypturellus tataupa | reverse complement strand
CGTCACGGGGAAGCCATCGCGGCGCCCGCTTCCGCCTCCAGCGCCCGGGGAAACACCCGCGCGGCGCCGCGTGACGTCGGCGCTTGATCTTGCGGCTCGCGGCGCAGGCGCGGCGAGCAGAGCCGCGCGGGCGGGCGACTGCGGGACGAGGGAGGAGGCCTCATCGGAGCAACCGGCCTCCCTTTTGCGGTCCAAACGCGGGTCCCGGGGGAGAGACGTGTGCGCTTCGTGTGTGCCAAGCCGAACCGACACCTGCTGGGACACACGCAGACCATCCCCACGTGTAATACCTTCCTTGATACCTGCTCTTCGAGGATCCCTTTCAAAGCCCTAGCCCTCCTACTACGATTAAAGGGCAAAATTGTGACTGCTAAAGTGTCTCCCTTCATACCGTCTGCCAGCTTGCATTTTGCAGTTGATTTTCCTCCGGAAAACGCAAGCGAGACGGAGGTGGCAGTGGCAACGGAATGGGCCCGAGCAGAGCCCAGCGCACGAGACCTGCCGCAGCGGTGTCAGCTCGCGCCTCGTCCAAGGAGAGCAGCCTCCTCCCGCGGGGAAGCTGCTGGCGACGCTCTGCGGCTTGCGCTCACCTCTAGCCGTCTCACTTAGCCTCTGGCTGCTGCAAATCCCTTTGTGACGGAGACAACTTCTTCACTTTTTTTTTTTTTTTTTCTCTTTTTTCCCTCCCATTTCCCAAGTAAGCTTCCATAACCCCTCTTTCCACCTCCTCTGCGTTGGAGATCGGTACGTAGTAGTTAGCAGTTGGGTTCGCTGAGCTCCAGAGGCTCCTTGGGAATCTGCAGCAGCTCCGGAGCTGATTTCCTAGCTGGGCCCTTGGGACTAATCTTTGCACCGTGGCGCGAGCCGGTAGTCACAGAACAGGAGCGGAGAGGATAAACCGCTTTTTGCTACCTTGTGGTTCTAGGTTGCTTGATACTTGTCTTTAATCTCTGCGTTGCTCCACAGAAGCCAGTGGGTGCTAATCGGAGACTATAAGCGAAACACATGCTGAAAGTGATGTTAACTCTTGAGAACTTGAGGCACACAGCATTTCCTCATATATGGAGTTGTAACCCCCTCAGTTAAAAAAAAAAACGTGAAATCTGATGGTGGCAAAGACATTAGGAGGCAGGGGAGGGTTAGGAAGAGCTGGATGACTTTAAAAGCTGGCATAGTAGAAATGTCCAAGTAATACAAAGTGCAAAGTAAGGAGTAATCACAATATATGCTGTACTTTGGAAGCTGCTCACATGAAAATTAGAGGGCAAGGCAAAATAAACACTAAGAGATGCCTTTGACTATAGCCTATGTGCTGCGGCTGCAAAGAAAGCAAAGGTAAACCAGGATGTGTCAAGTGGCATGCAAAGTGTTGGTCACCCTAGAGTATAACTTCATTTCAAATACAATATGCAGTTCTGGTCAGTGCAATAGAGGACAGATGAAGTCATCATGGAACTTGTAACTGGGTGTCAATGGGACAGTGAGGGGGAACATGGAGTCTTTCCTATGACAGAAGATTGAAAGGAGATTGGCCAGCCAAACCAAGGCCGAGAGGGGATCTTGCTTCCTCCTGTAAATAAAATAGCTTAAATGCAAAACAAAGATAAGGAAAAAAAAGTATTCATGCCAAAGGATGTTACTGATAAAAGAACATACGGTATAAAGTGACTTTGAATAAATGGAGACTGAAAATTAAAATGTTTCCGCCTAACAGAGGAGTCTGTGACAAAAGCTTCCCAGCAGGGATGAAGAGGTATCAAAAGCCAAAATCAGTTTGGAGGTGGGTATGGTTGGCTTATGAAAGAGATCTTACAATATCATTACCTTTATTAGCAGGGGACTGACCTATATAGCAAGGAACTGGTTCCTGTTATTTTCATTAATTTTCTACTGTAGATGTTTTCCGCTTTTCATCTTAAGCATCTGGAACTGGCCACTGTGAAAAGAAGACTGATGAGCCAAAAGGACCACAGGTGCAAGGCAAAACAGAGTGAAACAGTCCCTATACTTACTTCTAATATTTTAACAGTGATTATTTAGCATTGAGGGGGATTAACAGCTGTCAAGGATGATGAATACAGTGAACCGCTCTCAATTCTGAGAGCAAAAAGCTAAAAACTCCCAGACTGAGAGTTTTTCCATTCAGAAAAGAAAGAGAACCACTTGTATATGAATACTTTCCCACTTTAAAGGATTTTTTTAAAATAAAAAGATTATAATACCATTCAAATTAACATGCAAATTACATGGTGCATTTGGAATAATTTCAGTGCTGCTATGTCAGGGACATTTTTTTTTCCCAGTACTTGTAGAGAGAAGATATCCCCCAACATACTGAGAGAAGAAAATAGGGCAACATCACTGCTTTCCTAGTGTATGGCAGATAATCATTTTGGGTGTGCAAGCACTTTTCACTCTTCTCAGGTGGATGTATAGGTAAAGTCCATGCACTGCTGTTTTGTTTGTCTCCTTCCTTTCTTTAGGGGAGCAATCACTGACATTTCTTCTGTTACATTTGTTTATGTGCAAGAACAGGTGTGTTATGTTTAGCAAAGAAACGGCCAGACTTGCTAAGAGCAATAAAGTTAAAATGATTCTACCCGTAGATGGCAGTAACTGCTAGTAGTGCCAGCCATCAACACCACTTCAATTCCAAGTCTTAGGGTCAGGCACAGTTTAAAACAATTGCTCTGATGCCCTAGGTTGCTCAAGAGCCACTTCAGGGTTCGTAAAACAGGGTTATGCACCACGCACTTTGCAGGAACCAGCAGCAGAGCGTGATGCTGTGGAAGCTGCCCAGATTTCCAGGTATGTCCTCGCTCTTATTCCACATCTTTTGAAAGGGGAAGGTGTAGCATTAATTCAAGTCAACAGCAATAAGAAATGGCATTTGTTTTAGAATATTAAGTTCTCATTACTCATCTTTTATTTTTTTTTTTGCCTGTGAAATGAACCGAAGAATACTAAAGCTATCAAAAACACTAGAGATCAATTTGAGCCAATATCCCCTCCTTCCAACCTAAGAATTACCCTTGATGCAAAATATTGATATGTTTGATGTCTTTGGTTGAATAAAGGCAGGAAGAATGAGCACATAGGGGCAGAAGCAGTTGCTCCGAGTTGCAGAATGCAGGGAGGCAAAAGTAAGGGAGACAAGTATTTCTTATTTTCATTTTTTATGTGGAGAATACTATAAGTTGAAAGAGTTTCATTTTCCTGGCCTTACTCCTTTCCCAAAGGAGTCCTGCAGCTGCCTATCCAAAGTCAGACAGTCCTTGTTCCTTTCCAATTGCATGTGGGATATCTGGCTCACACCAAGGGAAGTTCTGCAACAAAATACAATTTCCAAGCAACTGAAAAAGAAAGGAATAGACTGAAGTAATGAAAATAGCCCTATAGGGAGGAAAGAAGCTGGAATGGATATATATTGTCTATTTGACTTTCTGTACATGTTTTCTGTATTCTGACTTTCTGTATTTATTATTTATATTACACTTGTTCCCAGAGATCTCAGGTAGGACGCTGTCAATATGCAAGACAAAGTCAGATGCATAAGTGAGTGAAAAAAAGTTCACAAGAGTCAGTAGGCAAAAAATGTCCATGGGAATGGCAGATGTAGATGTGAGAGGGGTGAAAGGAAGATAGAAGGAAAGGATAGAAGGATAGAAAAGAAGACCAGCATAAAGGTGTGAAAGATGGGGAGAGAACGTGTTGTGAAGAGATCTGGAGGCAAAGCTCTGAAGACTACGATGCTCCTGTGAGAGTGAAGGGGAAGGATGCCTTTCACTCCAGAGAGCGGTCTAGAGGCATCAGGAGGAGAGCTTGGAGGTGTTTGAAATGGGCTGGGGGGTAAGATGGTGTCAGGAAAGCTGTAGAACACTAAAAACCCCTAGAAATCCCTAATGTAGGATAGGGAAATAGAGGTGAAAAGTGGATGGCCACTGCTTGCAGTTTGCTATTGTCTGAGCCAGTTAAGCAGGGAATCAGTTATGATACCAAGCAGTCATGTAGATAATGAGCTAAGCAGTGAAGGAATTAACAGAGCAAATCATTTCTGTTATTAAATAAAAATGGGGAGAATCAACAGCAATATGAATCAATTATGCAGGGAACTATTACCAAAGTGAGTCAGTTAGGTAGAGAAACAGTTATATGGCAAAATAAGTAATAGATTAATTATGAAGTAGGTCCATTAGGTTGCTAATTAATTTTTCAGAGTCTCCCTTTGAGATCAGGGGCATGTCTAAGAGAGGTTCAGGAAAAGGAAGAAAAAATCCAAACCAAAACCCTAAAAGTAGACGCAAAACTGTTGGAGAATTTGCAGTCACTTTCTCTATGACATCCTCTGCTTTTTTGGGCTGGACTTACTCATATTGCAATGCTAAAGCTATTGCAGAAACGGAGGCAAAGGAGCTTGTTTCTCTACTGTGCCTTCCTTTTGCAAGGATGTGGAGAGACATCAAAATACTGGAGATGACAAGAGGAATGTAGAAGATGGAGGTCTACCAGGGTGGTGTTTGCAGCAGTCTGACCTGCACAGAGGGGCTCTGGGCTCTTCGTGGCCCCTGGGTATCTTGGAGTTGAACGCCTTTGTGTGCTTTCTGCCCAAGAGACAGAAAGCTTGATTCTCCTCTGCCTTGCATCTACTTCCACCTCTACAAAATGTGTGCCAAACATCATCAGAGAATGCTTGCATTTTATCATCTGCCTCTTTTTCCTGATACAGCTGGGAAATAAAAACAATCAACCTTCCAAACACATCGTCCTCTGATGGTGTCAAATGTAGGCAGTCTGATTCAAGAGCAAGCTGTCTTACTTTAAACAGATAAAATGCAATGTAGACCACAAGGTCGTGGAAAGAAAATTTCCAAGTTGTCATTCCTGCAATAACAATGAAGGAGCCCAATTTATGTAGTGGATACAGTGTGCTGTATCATTTTTTGTTTCAATGTTTTTTGTGCTGCAAAATAAAGAAAAATGGCCAGAGGAATCTGTAACATCCTTGAGAAAAGAACAAATGTTACCAGCTCAGGTTTTAAACCTCTTACTTACACAACACCCCCATCTAATTCTGTGATGGATTTGCTTGACTGCTGCATCCACACAATATAAATGCTTCACTAGATGCCTTCCAAGTATTACCTGTTCCAAGTCTGGACACTGGTAGAATTATAGCTGGCAAAATATAACTCCTGCTGTTCTCATTCTCTCCCCCAGGCATTAAATAATAATAAAAAAAAAACTATTTCCCAAAGCATCTCAGAAGAGCAGTTTGGAAGAAGTCAGTCTTACCTCAACAGCATCCCCTTTGGCTGATCCTGCAGTGAAAGCGAGGAATATTTAGATTTACAACATGTTCTTTGAACAAATGAGTGGAGCTGAATGTTCAAATACTAAAATTATTGTCTTACCTAATGAGGCTAAGTGGTCTTATTTGTTGGACAGACAGGACAAACTTGGATATGGTATGTTCTTAAGTTAGAAAGTTTGGATTACTAGCATTGCTTTTGGTTAATAATGAAGGGCAAGGTTAAGATGTGCTAAGAATACAAACATGGTAATAAGTATTGATGTGTGTTTGGCAAAGATTTGTGCAACTAGTACATGCAATTTCCTAAAGTACTAGCCAATGTTGTTAAAATGCTTAGAACAGAAATACATGAAACTTGGAAACTTGGAGCATGTGAGTGCCTAGAGCCTCCCTGTCGTGGCCTTGCTCTGCAGGGAGGGATTTGGAAGCAGGAATTGCTCCTTTCCCAGCCAGGGCAGACGGAGTTTGGTGCCAGTGGGAGCTGTGAGGATCTCCTGACTCCCAGCTGTGCAACTCCCAGGTTTTCTGAATTCACCGAAGCCTGCTTCAGTGTCAGAGGTGCCCACGTGTTCAGCTCCCAATGACCGGCAGAGCTCTAGGTCTGGACACAGGGGAGAAAGAGCTTGCTTAATCATTCTGCACAAAATTCACCTTTCACTTGCTGCCAGAAGCTCAGTTTTGGGGAGCAGGACAAAAGCATAACCAGCTCACAGTAATGAATACATCTAGAGATGTACTCAGCCTGATAAATACTAATGAATGCTCTTTCTTTTTTCTCCCCCGTGGGAAATGGCAAAATTATATATTATCTCTATAAAATAGGTGTTTGCTCTTAGAATAGTTAGTCCATGACTTTTTTTTTTTTAATGTGTATATTCTTTCAAAGAGTTCCTACAGTTCAGTAGGGTAAGTGGACCAGGACTTAAGGACTTATAGGGACTTAAGGTCCCTATATATGGTTGAAGAATTTTAAAATGTTTTGCTTTGTATGTTCTTCTCTCAAAGGAAACATGCTGAGAGGCAAACCCGGGTGCTGAATCCTGCAAACCTAAGTCCAGTGCTTTGAGCTTTGGGCTTACTCTTTGCTCACTTTTACCATTTAAATGGGCCCTCGTGTCATTTCTGATTACTGATTCAGGAGCTAAGCAGGTTCCAGGTGTGGGAATTTCTGTATTGCAAAGTGCTCCTTGCTTTCCCCGCCACAGGTGAGAGCTTGCTGGGGTCCATGTCTGTTGAGCACTGACCTTGACGGGATGCAGTGCAGCCCCCAGCATCAGTAACAGCTCTGCCCAGCTTGTGTTTCTGAGCATCTCCTCTGCAATCCAGCACATTTCATGAAATCTGCTGGGATCACACCTAAGGAAGATGGTTGTAAATGCATCTTCAGAAAGTAAGGGGAAAAGTTATTTCATGCTTAAAAAAAAAAAAAAAAAGGCAAAGAGATGATCACTCAATTTGTAATGCTTGACAAAAACAATCAATATGGGTCCTGAATGACTATTACATCTTCCCAGAGAGCTGTGTTCACAAAGAACATTACTCAGAGAATTTAAAGTTTTTAGCAGCACTAATTCCACAAAGTATTTAGATTTTGTTTATTATCATAATTCAGGGCAGCCCTTTGGAGTGCAACAGGAGAGGATACATATAATTTCCATCTTAGCAGAGAACAGAACCTATGATCAAAAACAGGCACAGAGAGAATTCTCAGCAATAATTTTTGCTGCATCTTCACTTGCAGACAGAACCGTTGATGGGAGCATGATCTAAATATTTCATATGCAATATAAGTCTAGTCTTTTTCTTGTAATATAATATTGGAGATACAAATAGCTGGAAAAAAAAAGATACATTTTTTGATTGATAGGAATGCAGAATGTCTATATAGGGAATTTTACTCATACTAGAATCAACTGTGTAATATCAAGAAAGTCACCTGAGATCCCATATTCTGACAGCAATTTTATGGCTGGCCTTTAGCCTCTAGAATTTATCGAGTTTTCACAGTCTGATAGAGCGAAAAGCTGATGGCTTTATGCCTTCTCTTATGAAGACCCTCTTTTTTTTTTTTTTTCCTCAAGAAGGCCTGTGGTGGTGGGGAGTAATCTCACTGGTATAGAAATATGATTTTAGCTTTTCATTTGCCAGGAGTATTTATAACTACTTATTTTGAGTGGCAATTCCGCAGTTTGGTGTTTGAATGTTATTTTTGTAAACGTAATTTGTAGCTGTGTAAAAGGTGCTGAGGGTGCACTTCCAGAACCCTTTTGCGCGTATGCAGAAAATAATGAATAAATAAATAAATGCTCCTTTCACATGACCTCATTAAGAGCAAAGCCAAAAACCAGGGAGGAAAAGCCAGCTGGGCAGGATTTGCCCAAGGCACTTTATTATGACATTGTTTCTATTCCCGTTGCATCTTAGGGCCCTAGTCCCAGACAGGACATGACAGTGCTAAGTGCTGCACAAAAATAAAAAAAGGAAGCCTTTGCTCCAAGGGGCTTTTATAGCAGCAGTAGCTAGAGCAGAGCAGTGCATGCCGGTAGGACCCAGGAGCATTTTTCAGGGCACAGAAGTGTCAGATGGCACTTTCCTTCCAGGCAGGCTCAAGGACAAATGGGATCCGCAGCGCGACACCCGAGGTTCACGTGCAGCTACCATCCACACGCTCATGCTTGCTTAAGAAGACCCAAACTGTACACACACTGTACTTTAAAGAGGTGAGATAAAAACCAAATGCTAATCAAGCAGCTATGCAAAGAGGAAGCAGAGACGGCTCATGTTTTTAAGGCAGCGCTGATGATGGATTTTGCTTATGTAAACACTTGTGATCAAGTTTTGTACGTCTACAGCCATCTGAAATTTTGCATAGCTGCAGACTGAACATCTGCATAAATCTGAATGAGGGGTTTAGAAAACAAATAGGAAGATTATGTATCAAAAGAGAATCTTTGTTGCAGTACTTTAGAGCACAGACACACACAGACAAACAAAAAAATCAGACACATTATATGAAAGTAACAGGATGAAATAGTGTTTTCAATACACATCATCCACCTGGGCATTAACTCTTATCATCCGTTACCTGCATCCTCAGGTCTGAGTCAAGGTGACCTACTGATGATAGTACAGAAATTGTTACTGATTGTTAAGATAGTATGCATAGTTCCAATAAATAAATCTGGATACATATCTATGGAGATAAAGGTCAATGGACTCACCTTCAAATTTCCAAGTAGCAGCAATGCAGATCAGCTACATACTGCTTGACCCCAAGACTTCATTAGGCCACAGGTAGCTCCACAGAGCCCTGTGGCAAGTTACACTGTTCAAAATTAACCAATTGCCAGGATGCAGGAGACTTCAGTGGCCCAAAAGTTGAATCTTTCTTTGGGCATCCCTACCTTGACCAAATTTGTCTCTTGGGTCCTCAGTTGTGTCCTCCTGGGTGGCCATTGCATCTCACCACTAAACGTAATGTGGAGAAAGTAGAGAAACACGAGTGACTGGTGACCACAGAGGCAATCGAAGCAAACGCTTACATCTCTTCCATTTCAAAAAGAAAAAAATATAGAATATGGTATGACAAGCTATGTGCTTCTTGGCAAAACGCACACATTGTTAAAATGGTCCAGTTGCGCCCAGAGTCGCAGTGGTGGGACCTGCTGAGAAATAACCTTCACCTTTTTTTCTAGAAAGGACAACTAAAAGCATTCCTGCAGAAGTCTGAGTTTTTGCCCTGATTGGGGAAACTGGAAATGAAAATTGGAAAAGACTGGAGAAATCAACCACTTTTCTTTTTTCTTTTCTCTTTTCTTTTCTCTTTTCTTTTCTCTTTTCTTTTCTCTTTTCTTTTCTCTTTTCTTTTCTCTTTTCTTTTCTTTTCCAGAATTAAAGCGGTTCATTCTAGCTCAGAATAACAGCGATCTTGGTCTTTGCTTTATTTTGCAGCAGCCAGTTTACCCCTGGATGAGGTTCTTGGGCAGGAGGAAGCCCCTGGGTACCCTGTGAGTGCCTTGTAGATCAACCAGCTGTGACGGTCACCCAGCTGTCATGCGTGAGGAGGGAAGGAGATTTGGGCAGTGAGAACCTTAGACACCCTGGCAGTTCAGATGCACCCACTTTCATTTTCGGCAGTGTTGTAACCTTCTAGAGAAATGAAAAATTCCACTGAAATGATCTTTGGATAGTAGGTATGAGGCTTGCGAGTAACTGGTGGGTTAAAGCTGCAGGTGGGAATTTTAATCCTTCAAGCAGTCTTGAATCTCTTAGTGAATGAGCAAAATCTCCTATTTTAAATATAGTAGACAAATAATGTCTCTGGAGCTTTTATTCATGCCAGTTTCTATCAGCTACCGGTTAGTAATTCTACAGTGTATGTATCATACATACACTTTTTCTCAAGAATATGTATTCTTGGAGAGATTGTTTTTAAAACCATGCTGGAAGTGAATGACTAGCAAGCAAATAGCAAGGACCCCTATTTCACGCTGCCAGTTAGAAGGGTATTTTACGCTGCTTGTGTGGCTGACAACTTGCTCTCAAAATAACCACTGGCCCCTTGAGCTTCTTCCTCCATTAGCTCCTATTGTCTTTTGTGTAAGATGCTGTAATTCTTCCACTGGTTTGAATAAATAATAATTACAGTTCAGTAATTATTTTTATTGGATAGCTTAATTAGTCTCTGTAGCTGATCGAGACTTTTTAATCTTGAAGATAGATGTGAATTAAGGAGATGATAAACAAACAAAAAAACCCACAAAACAACTTTTGTTCCAAGATCACAATTCTGTTTCTGAAGGAAATGTGGAAAAAGAACCTACTGTTTAATGAAGCATTTAACTTCTTTTCCTGGGCAGCTGCTAGTTCTTAGTTTGTTGACATTTTTCTTTTGCTCTCTTGGGTCTCAGTTGGAAGATGGACCGTGTCTTGAGATACAGATAACATTTTTATCCTTAAGTCATCTTCTTCTCAGAATGGTGCCACATGCATAAAACATCTGACACACAATAGACAACTAATCTCTTGTACAAGTCTATTAAAGTCTGTGGAGTTACGCTAAGAATGCAAAGCCCCAAAGAAGTATTCTGCAATGTAATGCAAAGCCTATCAGACTGCGTACAGACAAAGAAAATACCAGTCCTGCATTGTCACACTGTTTAATTCTATTTTCATTTTTAAATCAGCTCCAAAGCCTGCTGGCTGCGAGTTTCTATTCTACATAGAATAGGAATTATTCTGCAGTTGTCACCATCATCACCATCATATCTGCGAACCTTCCAAAAACACATTAACAAGGTGACTAACATCGGGTACGTGTTTACTTTCTCATCTTTCTTGAATGTCTGTTTATGATGAATGATGATGTCTGTTTATGATGAATAATTATCAGGAGGAAAAAGTATTTGTCTGCTAAGACCATTAAAAGGGGGAGCAACAATTTTCACATAGAGAACCAAATACGGGAGAAAAAAATGTTTATTTTCTGCAGCTTATAAAGATAGTTGTAGATTAATAATTCTCTAAAACAGCTTCACGATGCCTTTACGTGCACAGCATTGCTTTAAGGCAGAGTCTGGGGAGAAGCGGCGGAGCTCTGGAGTCGGGGATGGGAGAGGGGCATCTCCCCAGGGAAAACACCTGGCCTCTCCGAGACGTCCCCGCAGAGACACGACCAGGAGCGCGGAGAGTCCGGCCTCAAGCCCGGCGTGGAAGAGGCAGCAGGGGTGAGCGCTCGCGCTGTCCTCACCTGGAATATGGTGGGGACGGGAGCCTCAGTCATTCACGGAGCCGAATCAGAAATAACTCAGAACTTGTCTGCACAACCCCTCTCGAGGCACAAAAAAAAAAGCTTAAAAAAAAAGAAGGAAAAAAGGATGTGGAGAAGTGATCATAAAGAGCAGAATTTCTACTTTGTTTTCAGTGGCTTGAAGCAGAGCGTGTGTTCAAGCCTCAAACTCGATTCTGTAAATGCGTCTGATAGATGATAAGTCATGCACTTGTTTGATCATCTACATTTGAAGATTATACTTGAATCTCAGCAAACACAGGAATTGCTACTCTCTAATTTAAATTCAGCTGGGTAGCATCTGTACAGACAAGCTAATTGCAGAGTTTTTTCTGAGGTGAAATATTTTCCTCTCTCCGTTTGGGAAGCGAGGCCTTCGCTAGCTCTGCAGATAATCACTGTTCCAGTTCATGCTTTTCAGGATCATGTTTTCCAGTTTTGAGTCAGGTGTTTTTTGTGAATTTGATTTCATTTTCTTGCCCAGCGCTGGGAGATAGTGTCAGTGGTTTCCCCTAGCAATTGTTTTCTTGCCTAAGAGTATTTCTCTTCATTCTTTCATAAAGCACAAGCCCATTCATCAAATTTCCAGTGCTCCAGTGAGTCCTGTCTTTATAACTGCAGAAGTTTCTGCTGGTTTGGAGTTCTCTGCAGTATGATTTATTTCAACAAGATTTTAAAAAGACAGTAACTTAAAAAGAAATAATAGAAGGAAAATCAGGGATCTGATATGCCAGATGAAGTTGTCTCCAAATTAATTCGTCTGGGAACTGTTTCAGGGAGTGACTCAGTCTGCTGCTGTGGGTGCTCTTCCTATAGGATGCATTACAACAAGTTTTTCTGTATGGCAGTTTACATTAAGTAATTAACAGACTTGAAGAAGTTTGGGCATCTTCAGAGCCAGCCTGGCTCCTGAAGAGCTGGTCAGTGGGTGAGAAATATTGTCTTAACAAAGAAACTCGAGATGGTGAAATGCAATGAAGTTGTCATCCGTGGTGGCTTTCTCTCTGGTGCTAGAAGTCATAATCTCACTTCAGCTACACCATTGCAGCTCTAATGATGCCAGATATCACAGAAGGATATTTATAACGTCCAAACTGATATCTAATAAATAATTCTGTCCTGAGATATTTCAATACTTTGTTTCAATAGTACCTGACCCTTTGAATCCCAAATTTTGTCATTCAAATAATCCACCTAGTCATTGTCCAGAAAAAAAACAAGCAAAAAAACCCCATTTGTTTTAAACATTGTATTGAAAGTGAGACCAGGATCAGCTCTTGGCTGAGGCAGCTGCCAACACCCAAAAGCATCTAGCTCACCCTGCCTATTTTATTCACTTTTAGCTTTATGGGGCTTTCATCCTTATTATTTTCTTATTCATGGTGGAACAGAAATTATATTCTTCTCCTTTCTCTGAGAATCGTATTGATAATATATTTTAGAGAGAAAAAGCTGTGAATGGATCTTGTCTCATCTTTCCCCCATGAGTCTGTTGGTAAAAGACCACATAAAATTCTTGAAACTAAATTGCATTCAGAACTCTGGAGGCAAAGGCAAGAGCATTTTGAGAAACAGCTAGACAAAAGAAACAAAGGCAAAACAAAGTAACACAGAGACCAAACTGGCTTTTATTTCTTCTATTCCATTCCCCAGTTTTTGAGCCATAACTCTTTATCTTCAATGAGATAAAGAAAAATTTAGATCAAAACTATCCGTATCATTTAAATGCTATAACAACCTGCAATCTCTAGGCTTTCAGGCCTGTGAGGGATTCAGTAACCAGCTTTTATTCAGCTCCTCAGTTTCTATCATTTTCACTCCAGTGCCTAAGACAGCACGTCACAGAAATCTCTGGGTTGATTTCTTCTTGAGTAGAATTAGGCAACGCTAAGTGTTATAAGAGTGCCTGTTAGTAACTGTGAAGATCTCCCTAATGAGCAGCAGGGTATCAACGATTTACACCTGTTCCCAGTTGCCATCCTCCACATTAATAAAGGGCTGCAAGATCACCTCCATCTCCTGTCTGTTTTTACAGGTTCCATATAAAATGTCATGATGAATTGTAAAATGCAAATATACTGTGGCCAGAGGGATGGACTTATCTTGTCATAATATTATGACAGCTTACTTAATTGTTTTATTGCTTGAAACTGTGAAGATAATATTGTGCTGATGCAGAAAATCAGCAGAAAGCTGTGGGAATGTGCTAGAGCATTCAGGGCCTGCGGAAGGTAAAGGAGCTTTATATTGTTGCTGCAATTTTAAGGAGGAAAAAGGGACAATCTAAAAAATCCCCCGTAGACTCATTAAAGAACATTCTATTTGCACATTAGTGCATTGTGCTAAATTTACTTGCTAATATTGATGCCAACAACAACTAATACTAATGCAAAGCTTCTGCAACCTCACACTTTAATAAAATAAAAATAAAAGTCAATTTAAAGAGTTAGCTTACACCAAACTGTAATTGGTAGTTCAAGACTAAACAAGACAGTAATTAACAGCTTTATGTTACAAAAACTGTCAAAAGACAACAGAGGAAAAAAAAACCCTATTTACAAACACCACTGCTAGTAAAGATTTAATACCTTTTTTTCCTGCCTTTTACTAGCTGTTCAAAGAGCTTAGAAAAAATAGATGCCAGTAGGGAAATCACGCCAGATTAATGTTGCCTACTATGGCTATCTTCAGAAAGAGTCTAAAATCAACGCTAAATTCACCTTTATACTTAAGTTGATCAGTATTTATAGCAATAAATATAGAGAAACATCCTAAACATATGCTTGACAGCAGCATGTGTTAAGACTACATTTCATACAGCACATACACATACAGGTAATACTTTCCTTACTTGGAGCGGGAAAGATATAGTCCTCATTTTAAACACTTCCAATTAAATTAGTCTCCTTCTCTGGAGATCTTCAAGACCCGCTTGGATGCAGCCCTGTGCCACGTGCTCCAGGTGGCCCTGCGTGTGCAGGGGGGTTGGACTAGATGACCTCTAGAGGTCCCTTCCAACCTTAGGCATTCTGTGTGATTCTATGATTCTATGAAATTTGAAAAAAAAAAGGAATTACAGTCAACACGTCAATAGGAATATTATAGTGATTATAGTGTAAAACAATCTCCTCTCCAAAACAGAACCAATAAAAAGGAGATGATTCTTGTTAGTATGTGGCCAGGTCCTATGGGGAAATTAGCAGAAGATTCAGGATTGATTTGTTGCCTATATGATGGTGAATTCACTGCCTTTGATGGAACATTTCATTAATTACATAAAAAAAATATGACAAGGGCTACCAATCTTAATGGAGTGGCACTGAGCTTCTATAAGCTGGACAATAAATTTGAAGGGGGCTTATCAAAGCAAGGACACATTCATTAGTTAGCAGTTAGTAAAAAGACAGCTTATATTTCTCCCAAGTGTTGGCTGCTCGGAACCAGCCTCCTGCTATGTTATGGAGAGAAACGGGAGCAAATTGAAGTTATCTCTGTATTTCTGGGATGAATTTTCTTTTTGGCTTTGGACAACTATTTCTTAGGTAGACTTCTTGCTGTCATATCATACTGCTTAAATGGGCATCTCCATTACCTGGCAGACTATTCCTAAGTGTTACTGAAGAGGAGTGGCAACAATACAGGAAAGGGCTAATAAATGGTCCCCGCTGCTTGCTCCAAAACAGTAATATAGCTGAGATTGACTATGGGCTCATTCAATGCACTGGACTGGGCAAAACACAAGTTCAATCTGATTTCAAGAAGGAAGTGTTGACACTGTGGGGTTTTATCCCAGCACGGGCAACATTCATTTTCCTCCCCTCTCCTGCCCTTACTAGAGCTCTCTGCAGTTTTCAGCATTGCTGACCAGAGCACACTACACCTTTTCTTTTGTTTAGAGAGCTGGCAAAAAATCAGGACATAGTCACTAAAGTAATGTAAATTGTGTTGGGAGGATGAAACCAATGGCCAACAAGGAGAAACGGCATCTCTGCAGCTAGATGACTCACCCACAGAGACCCACATGGCTCAGTTCTTTCCCCAGCTCTTTTCAGTTCCTCTTCAGAGCCCCACAATGAGATGGCCAGATGGTGTGATGAATGGGCTGAAGTGCTGGCAACGGAGGCAAAGCCATTTGGAGCACACAGGGCTCCTCGTTATCCAGAAGATAACCCAGTCCTCCACAGCTTTGTCATCTCCCTGGTGTTCATGGACAGGCAGGCACCGCTGCTTAGGAAATCTCACATCTCGATGGTTCTGTCCGACTACTGCAAATTTCCTCTGCAGACTAAATTACACCTTCCTGCCTTCCATATAATGCTATCTTGAATGCTGGATTGTCAGATTTACGCAATGGTTTACGCTAACTGGAAGTTTACTTCCAACCAGCTTGTTGAGCTCTGCTCTCCAGCGCGAGAAGTGCTCAGACCAAAACTCACCTTGGTGGCCTTCCCTGGACCCCCTGCAAGGGTCTGGCACCTCCCTTTCCACAGCCTTAGCATTTTACCAGTTTTCCTCCACCTCTTAAGATGGATTTCTCTGATTTTATTGTCTTAAACATCCTCATAAAGTTATACATTGTGTTTATTTATGTTTTAAGAGCATGCCATCAAGTTTTTATTTTTCAAGCTATTAAAAAGCAGCCATCCAATATGTGCGTTCCCCCGTGCAGAGAAAAGAAGTGAGGAAAGCCATCAGTGAACTCAGTAACATCTGGCACTTCATATCCTGTGGGGAGGCAGAGCGTATCGTGGTGTTGTGAGTGGGAATAGCAGAGTATTTGCCTTTGCAGCTAAGGCCTTGCACATCTGAGTCGTATTCCCCATGACTGTTCCAAGGAATATTTGTCCATGCTGGACTCCTAAAGGATGGGGACATGGGTGGTTTGGCACGCTCAGTGTACTGGCATTAATTTTTGTTGTGTCCACGTTACCTTGCTGTGGTGGCTGAGAGAGCTCATGCATCTCAGGTACGTTATTGACTGTCTGGATCCCTACTCACTGAATATGAGCTGGTATCACATCTGTTTTGCAATTGAAGTGCTATAGTGGGATTAACAGCAAGAGCTTCTGGCATGTTATGTACTACAGAAGATTCTGTCAGCTAGAGGAATCCAATGGAAAAGTCTTACAACAAAGCTACCAGACAAAGAAATGCTCATGAAAGTCTCTTTTTATAGCCATATGCATGTATGCTCTGTAAAGTTGAAAGAAAAAAAAGACATATTTGAAGAATTTTTAACTTTTCTGTCACATATACTAGATGGTTAACTTGAAAGAGGTTTAAACGTACTAACAACATTGCTTTGAAGAGGTTTTTTTTTTCTGTTTTAAATTCTTTTTAATTTTTGATAGTGAAATACAGGATCTAGTGCCTCTTATCAATGTTTTTTGCACAAGCACAATATAGCCTTGTTTGAGATGGCAATATGGGGAGCAGTAGGAAACATTCCCTACCCAAGGATTCAAGCACAGATTCTTGGGTCCACAAGAGTTTTCTCATATCAGGAAGAATTTTTAAAGAAGCAGATATTTGCCTAATTAACTATAAAAAAAAAAAAAAAGAATTTGTCCTTACTGTCTTAATGTTTGAGACTGTATGATGGCTTGCAATAACTTTCTAAAGTCATTTTCACATTCTTGTCTATTTTGACCAAGTCCTTAACAGAATATAAAGAAGAATATAGATTGCCAGAAGCAATCCTTCTCTGGCAGACAAAAGCTCTAAAGTAAACACTCCGTGATTTGAGCTTGGCAACAGTTGGAGAAAAACTCTCGTCATGAGAAAATTTCTTTTAATGTTGAAACAACTGGTTATGATATAAATCTTAGGTGATTTTTCAGGACATGCAAGTTCTCCAGTGTGTTTTTTTCCCCATTTTTTTCCATTTAGTTTCTTTTCCTTTTTTTTTTTTTTCTCTCTCTGTTGGTTTCTTATCTTCATTCTTATCTTTGTTATCTTCAATTATTCAAGCAGAGATAAAATACTTGTGGGAGCATTGGACAGTGCTGTTTCCACATTCCACATTTAATATATGTATCCTGAATGCCAAGTGAGGTAATGCAAATATTGGACCTAAACGTGGTCATTACTGAGGAGACCTCTGCTCAATAACCAATTTAACTTACATTTTGTTAGCCATCATTTGACAATCTTATGTTAAATATCCAGTTTTGATACTTTGCTGTAGTTTCATACATTTTTATTCTTTGTTTATAGGATTTTGTCATATGAGCTAGTATCAAAAGTCTTACTAATAACCAGATGTAGGACATCCACTTTTTACCCTAAATGCCCAGGCCTATTACTTTGCTGTGGAAGAAGATTAGACTGTTGGGATTTGTTCTTGATAAAGCTCTTCTGTTTTCTCACTCTTTAAAACTTTTAGCATACAAATGGCTTGATCAGAGGAACTGGAGTGAGCCAAAATTGCACTGTTCACTAATTCCCATAGCATTCATTGTTTCATCAGCTTCTTTAGTTTAGAAAAAGCTCATCTGACCTATCCAACGGGAAAACCTCCAACAACCAGTGGCTCTCTCATCTATCCATAGCCCACAGTTGCCCATTCCTTAATGAAGGCGGATGCAAAAAGAGCCTCTCTGCTCTCGCGTGTCGGTAGCATTTCCTCCTGACGTCAGTGGAGGTTACATGAGCCTCCACCTCCACATTTCCCCTCCCCATGGCACAGCCTCCCCTGCTCATCACACATTTCTGTCCCCACCACCATGCAGCCCCCATTCCTGATCACCCATTTTCCCTTGCTTCCCCCCAGCTTTGGTTCCTACCCTTCTGACTAGTTAAGTACTGGAGCCACAACATCCATTTTATCCTGTTTGCTCCATGATGTTTTTTTTTTTTTCTTTTTCTTGTTGGTGCTTTTTTGTTTGTTTGTTTGTTTGTTTTTTGTTTTTGTTTGAGTGGGTTTGAGGTAGTTTGCCATGCACTCCAGTGGCAAAAGCTTGAGGAAAAGTGTTGTTTGTGATACAGGTTGTCGTGAAAGCCAGTTGCAGAAGTGGCAAAAAAAGTGGCACCCTACGCTTCTCACCTTGGCATGTCAGAAACCTGGGGACTCTGAACAGATCAAAATCACAGTTACATTTTCCTTTAGAAATAGACATTCACATTTAAAATTGGTTTGCCTCAAACCTCCCCACACACTTGTTTGTGTCCACCTTCCGTGAGTGTGTGAGCTTTGATTGCACAAATGTCAAAGCAAATTTACAATTTGGGGCACAAATGCTTAGGCATTGCAAGTACTTGGATGTCACCCAGTTTCTTGTAGACTACTGTAATCTACAATGTTAGAGTATCATTTAGTCTAGCAATACGGAGTTTGTAGTTTGTGCAAGGATGCAAGGAATTATGCAGAGAACCATGTAAGAAGCTAAGTGCGGAACAGTGAACACTCCTGCAACAGTTATTTGTAAGAAATATAATAGTGAGGTGGATAAAGATAGCAAAGGGAGAGTGGAGAGATGGTGAACACTAGAAACTAAAGTGCAAGCCAGTCTCTTTGGGGCGGCAGGGAAGCAGCCCAGCAATTTGCAGGATCCTCCTGTCCTGTTTTACCTGTTTCAGTGCTACTGATCAGCTTAAAAGGTACCGTCCTTACTATAAAAGGTCACATTCCCACAGGCATCGAGCTCACACAGAGAATGCCCTTTAATAGTAATACAGACAAAAGCAAAAGATAAGAGTAAACACCTGGGAATGCACAGTTTTACCTGTATAGGAAGATTTCTTGAATGCGGCTGCCATCAAATGATTCAGCTCTATCTCCCTGGCCAAGGACGCAGCAATGATTTAGGTTTCAGACAAGGATATGCAGCTGGCAGGTAGCATCTTTCCAGGAGTATTCATTGCTGAATGTCATCATTAAACAACACCTGGGAGAGCCGCCTTTCCCAGGCCTCCCTGCCTTGCTCCTATAGAGATGTATAAACACGGGAAGCCGAGCTAAAAGGGATGTACATTCCCCTTGTCATAACAGAGGCTCAGTCCCAAGTCAAACTCCCAACAGCTTTAATAAAGCCAGCCCTCGACTAATTTGTCTTTAGGTCATTGACAAGAAGGATTAGTTTTTTACCCTGTGTTTTGTATAAGCAATTCCTGACATTTTCTGTATTTGAGGATGTGGAAGAGAGGCTCTTTAGCTCCAAACATGCCAAGAATTCAGGTCTAGGTTTCTTTCATTTTCCTTTTTGGAGGTGTCAATCCTGCTGTCTGAGCACTATGGGCTCAGCACTCTGGATACTTAAAAAAGCTGCCTCTTCTCTTAAAGTCACCTATGGCGTTTTTATTAAACGAGTTAAACAAAGAACTTCTGCAAAGCAAAGAACAAGCTCTCTTGATTTCTTGATTGCTACTCAGATTCATTTACTTAAATAATGCATTTGATGTTCTAAACATAGGCATCAAGCAATATGAGGAAAAATCAACGGAAATGCCTGAATTTCTGATGAGATAAAAATGAAGCTGAAAGAAATATTTAATATTTTAATGAAAAAAAAATAATGGGGAGAAAAAAAAGCCTTTTTTTTTCAACCCTACACTAGAAATAGGCAAAGACCGTACACCTTTTTCCAAGGATGGTTTAGTCTCAACTAAGGGAAGGTTTAGCTTACAACTCAGGCTTCAGAAATCTGCAACTATCTCCTGAGATCTGGATGGAAATCAGAAAGCTGAGCTTTCTCATACACTTTGTTCTTTTATCTTAAACGTATGTGGTTGAGTGATCACCTAAAAAAATCTCCCTTTTGTTTAGTTTTCTATAATCTTGCTTTAAAGAAAATATATTCTCATGTAATAGGCACAAGTATTGTGTCCTATATGCTTAAAACACTGTGAAATACTAACACATACTCACTTTTTATCTATTTTTAAAGTGATGCTATGAATAATAGGAAGGAAATCTTAAGTCCTCCAAATCCAGGCACTAATAGACATTCTTACCGCGACAAATTGTTACTGAAAAAAAATTTTTTTAATGAGTGAAACAACTACTTTTACACTAGTAATTCACTATTTAGAGTTTCTGTGTCTGAAAGATTATGCTGTATTTCATTGTTCCACTCCCAAAACAAAAGTTAGCAAACAAAAAGAAAACCCTACGCTGTGACTGTCCTGTGACAAAGATGTAACATCAGTGTAAGCAATATCAAGGTAAGGACGTTCTCCAGAGGCTGTAAGGAAGCTGGTGAATAGGCCTTCCCTAGAGTCCAAGTACCCAAGCTGCTAAGAAATACTGCTGCTTACCTGCCAGGGAACTGGAGGCAGAGAAAACCTAAATTTCAGACCCAGAACCAGCAATATGGAAGAATTTCATATTCCAGGAATATGGAAAGGCTCATACTCTAAAAAGCATTGATTTTTTTTCTGCTGGCAGCTCCTTTGGATTGCACAAAAGACAACATGAAGAAAGACCAAAAGCCTTGAAGGAATGTTAAAAAAAACACATGCAAAAAAGTAATATTGCAATGAGGAGAGCAGAACCCCCTGCTCTGCTGCAGGCTGCAGGTTGGGAGGCTGCAGCAAGCAGGCAAGGTGGGCACAGCGCTAGGGCTGAAGAAGAGGGTGCCCTACAGAACTACAGCATTAGCAGCTCCCCAGACCTGCACTGTCAGGCCACAGGTTTAATAGGGCTAAACTCTCTACTGCCTGTGTTAAGATTAAATTAAATATTCTCCTGGAATCTATCATCTTGTACCCACCTGTACAACTGCACAGGTTCAAATGCAGACTGTATTAAAATGCAAGGGATAAATATGTAATAGATTCTGACAGTGAGGGTGACAGAGCACTGGAACAGGCTGCCCAGAGAGGTTGTGGAGTCTCCTTCTCTGGAGATCTT
>JAWLRI010000937.1:2563007-2587671 GCA_034781795.1 Crypturellus tataupa | reverse complement strand
CGTGTGCAGGGGGGTTGGACTAGATGACCTCTAGAGGTCCCTTCCAACCTTAGGCATTCTGTGATTCTGTGATTTAAAACTGTGAATGACATGGAGGAGATAAACAATGTGTAATCACACCTTGGAACTGTTTTTCGTAGCAGAAAAAGCACAGGATATAAGAACTAGTACCCTAGAAATTTTTAAGACAAAGTAAAACTTTTCCACAAAGCATGAATTTGAATTATGAAACTTACTGTTGCAGGAATTTGCAAACACCAATACTACAAATGAGTAAACCCCCAAATTTACAGGGATTCCCAGAAATCCATTAGCAATAAATAAGCTCAAACCCAAAAACTCAAGAGGTTTCCAAGCTCTGCATTGCCACAGACAAGGAGGTATATTGGAAGAAGTCCAATCAGTGTCCATTGTACATGTATCTCCCACCAAAAGCTGTTAGAAAGTTCCTGGATTGCCAGATCTTTACCCATGACCTAGTATCAGTGTTTCTTTATAATGTATAGTACTGCTTTGTAAAGTAACTATCTTTTGAATGCACAGGAAGTACATGTATCCATCTAAGATTTCCTTAGTCACATTGCTCCTTCGTGTCATTTGAGACAGGCAGAGGATTATCAAAGATGTTGTAATTAAATTGGAAACACAGTGTTTCTGTTGGCAAGATGTGTCACTTTTTCATGCATAAATCTGATCCCAGAGACACACACTCAAAGCCATCTTTCCAAACTTTTGTCCTTAAAACTGGATTAATTTTTCATATGGGCTAAATTGTCAGCATAAACTGCCTTGCGGTAGCTGGCAATCAATGCAGACTTTCCTCTTAATAAGCTAAGAGTTCTGTCATAGTGCAGTTTTCTCACACAGGTTTCCTTATGGATAGGACTCTATTTATATATTTATTTTAAATATACTTCTACTCAAAGCATTCTCTTCTAAAAGAAAAAGCTCTACCAAAGAAACAATGCTGCTTGCCTCAGCACTTCCTGACTTTTCAGGAATATTGCCACAAATGCCCTTAGGGGGATGTATTTCTTCACTTCCATTTAACATATCTCACTCCCTAACGTGGAGAGAAGCATCAGCCGGGATCTACCAGAAAATACGTTTTACTGATACGTGGCCTACCATCTCAGTGAAATATTAGCTGTTCAGAAACCGGTTGCTTCTCTCTTACGTTACTTGAGCAACACAGATTATGAATTATTCAAAACCTGTGAGGAAAAAAATTGATACATTTCACAGATTTTGTACAAGTTAAAAGAGTGGGTGTTGAATAAAGGCATTACATTATGAAAAAGAAAAAAAAAGCTCAGTATGAAGAAAACATTTCCTAACAGAGATGTCTAATAAATGGCTGAGAACTTCCTCAAGGGAAGAGGTGGAGGCCTCATCACTTCAGCTATTTAAAATCAGACTAGACAAAGCATTCATCTCTAAGGCGCTGAGGAAATGGAAAAAAATTATTTACTAGGCTTTTTTTTTCTGTGCATCTCTGATTTCTATGATTTGATACATCTTTATTTTAAATGCAAACCACATCGTATAACACAAGAAAGAGGCAGAAATTCTAGCAGACGCTTTTGGCTGCAGTGTTGCCAAACACAATGAAACTTGATTTAAACTGAAATTTATGCTAGCGGTTCAAACTACACGACTCCTCCTTGCTTAAGATCTAGCACCGAAAGCTTTGTTACTGTCAGGACGATGGCTAAGACTGCTAAAGGGCCAAACCTCATCTTGTGCAATTGTTATTGAAGCATAAAATCCAGCCATTAAAAAAATCTAACCCTTTAGTCATAAAAATATGTACTGTGTTTAAAGTAATTTATTTTCAGGTGTCAGCATGCATTTGCATAGGTAAAGACCACCAGGGATTTATTTTCTATGCCAGGGACCTTTAAGCTGTGAAGATCCAGCTTTTGACATGGGAAAGTGATGCAAAAGGTAGAATGGTGCTTTATGGAGTAGGATGTTTTGTGCCTAACGTCTGACAAAACCATAAACTCCCCGAGGAATCACCAGCACCAAGTATTTACTGATGGTACACACAGGATAACACTTAATCTGCTAATATAAAAGTTGACTGTAAAAAAAAGGAAGAGTCTCTTTCAAAACTTCAAATGCCTTTAAACGACTCCACAATTCTCACTTCTCTTCTTCATTTTTTTCTTCCCTGAAGGCACTGAACTATTTAAAATAGTTCAGGCACTGGGGATTACATCTTGCCTTGTAAAAAATAGGAAGAAATCCCGTAATAAAATTGGAGAAACTTTAAAATAGCTAAAATAATAAACCTGTTTAAGAGCGCAACACCCATCCATCTGAAAAGGAAGATGAAACAGTGAGTCACAGCTGCTATACAAGACATCAAGAACTGCAATACACGCAACCATCAGACACCTTCCCAGGTAACGCGGGGGAGGACATCAGGTCACAGGGTCCTCGGGCCTGGGACAGACCCTTGTTAGTTTCGAACCAGCCAAGACAGGGCATAGTCATATGTAGTCATGTGTCATACTTGCTTTGACATCCAAACTGTTAGAATCCATTTCAAACGGTTTAATCCTCCGCATCCCACTCACTCGCATCCTGGCTGCAATTTGGCATCTTCTCGGTTTTAACCTCACTTTTCTGGACTGAGCTGCAAACTCAGTGCAGCAGAAAAAGTTGTTTCATTTCAGAATGCTGCTCGTCTGCAGTTGCGTAAAGCCTTGGTCACAGCGCAGCAGAAAAATCATGGGTAAAAGTGGCCAGGGGCTGGAACAGGGAGCAAGAGCTACTTAAGACAGATAAGTGACCAAGGGAAATCTGCACTTCAAGTGAGCTGAATCCAACCCCAGGAGAAAAACAAACAGGCTACTCAGTGTTGTCTTCCTGTACTACACTTGCCTGGTTGGCTCAGTACGGTCGGACTCATTTGGGTCTCCTGGTTACAAAGTCCATCGGGAAGACGGTCAATTCACGGTCGTATCATGGACGCCTGGCAGCCCTGAGGCATGTCAGCACTTTTAGGAGGACAAGATTTCACCTAATTTAAGTATTTTCTATCAGTATACCTAGTTTTGCAGATTTATAATTAATACAGCAGGACGGAGCACAAAATGTACCTGAAACAAAGACAGGAGTCCTTATTTTGGTCAATCCTGTTTAAAGATCTTTAAACAGTTAGCATCCCAGAGGGAATATGCCCAAATCTAAGGACATCTGTTAATTATAAAGTCTAATACTTTCCTGTTTAGAAAGTAATAACATTTAAGTGTGATAGCAGTACTAGGTGACTTCATTTTTTTTTAAATGGACAGTCTCTTCCCAGGCAGACACCTCTGCTTCTCAGCCAGATCCTGCCTATGATCCCATAGCCCCTCCATACCTTTGCACACGTCCAGATGTCCCTTAGCTTGGCTATCAGCCCCACAACCTGCTCCCTTCCTCCTCGGCCCCCAAGTCACAGCCCTAAGGCCACAAGTTACAGCTTCCTGCACAGTGTATTTCCTCCCTCACCGTCTGCTTTCCATGTCACCTGCCCTTGGTCACTCGGTCTTCAGGCTCTAGGTTCAGCCACACTTCAACGTGAGCTCCATCCCCTGTGGAGTCTTGCCCAGGTGAAGGTCCAGCTCAGGATGTCCTTCCCATGTGGGTCCGGTGGCTCCCTCTGCATCATTCAGCCTCAGCCCTTAGGTGACACCACTGCATCACACTGGAAATTAGCACGCAGTGAGGATATTGTCCATATCCATAGGGCAGGTGAGAATTAAAAACAAAACTGGGTGAAGCAGGAACAACAGCGACTTTGGCAGAATTATTTCACTGCCAATGAGACAAGAATCATGGGGTTTCAGTTCTAGGCCTTCTGGATGGTCCAGAACAAAAATAGAGAAAGAGAAAAAAAAAAAAAAAAAGGAAGAAAGAAGTAATATCTGAAGTTCTTCTAGCCTCAGTCACAGGGCAAATATTTTCTCCTGTCTTAACAAATAAGATTTAGACCTGCTGGCAAATTCTCAATGGCCATATTGTAAGTCACAGAGGAATTTTACAAGGTCTTGGTTGTAATAATATGGCTGAGCAGCAGAATAGCTATTTAATCAATACATTTTTGCACTGTCACATTTTTGAGAGCATTAGTATTGTGGCACAAACTAAAATAACAATGTAAATTTAACAGGTTAGCAGTCTTAGATATAGAAGTCTTAGATACAGTGAACCAGTGTCAACTGATACCGCTGCAGTTCTGAGATTAGGCTCCATTTTAAAACAGATTACAAAACGGAGATTAAGCCCCATCTTAAAATGAAGTAGAAAATATCTGGTGCTGAAACTGAGAAAATTGTCATTAACCTGAAAAAAAAATAGTAAAAACATAAAAACATTCAAGAATAGACAATAGATGCAGATAAGACATGATTCACACAGTTTCAGAATCTATTTTCTCGTTCAGTCAGCCCTTTATTTAGAGATAATATATTCAGACATAATGAACAAACCCTAAAGTATATAAATCCCCTAACACTACAAACACATATTTTCCCAAAGTTATGAAGTACTAAAAAAAACAGATAGTTTTCTATTTTTCTTTTTCTTTTTTTTTTTTTTTTTTGACATGATTGTGTTTGGATGCTTAAAATTTATGAGTTCATAGATCAGTCACACCTTGCAGTATACCGAGACTGGAGATGACAACTCTTCTAACCACATGTACTTTACCACGAGCATTAAAAACAATTACTCAGGAATAGTCATTTCTAGGAATTCTGAAAATATTTTAGTTCTAATCATTAGCAAGTGATTACAGAAAAGACTAAAATGTTACCATTATCCATTAGGTACATAGCTCTGTAACTTCATACACTTGAAAACTATTATCTTGCTAGATGTTTTCTTCTTGCATATGTGCATCTACATGTATATGTATCTGTGCACTATTATAAACTCAAGTGTCAATGAAAGCAGGACCTTTAGATTTCCACATTTTTCCTGTGTTTGTAACAGCATGGAAAATTGTTGATATTACATGTACTGTCTACAAAAATTAGACCAGCTTGACTTCAAGTCTTCTGGATAGACACAACAGTCACTTAATGCTTTCCTTTTCCCATTGGCAATTTTCATTTTTACCAAAGTTAATATGCTCTGAGAATATCGTTAGGCCATACTTCTAGCCTTCATTCCTCAACTCCTTTCTCCTTCTGGCACAATACTGAAAATACCAAACCTTGTGCCTGATCCAAAAGCCTTGTTTGCACTGATCAACTGCTCCTTGTCATTTTTCTTTCTGTTGTGCACTGGAAAATGAATTTTTAATTATGGCACTGACTAGACCTAGTTGCACATAAACACTAAATACGTCTTCTTAGATTTTGTGTTCTTCCACTCATTTAAGAAATAGCCTGAACACACTGAGAAATCTTATAGGGCCTGGTTCTACTTGAGGAAGGGCAAACCAGTGATTCCTCTGAACGCAACCCATCAGGTTACATTAATTTCTGCATGTTCAGTGCCATGATCTCATTGTGGCGACTGATGAAATTCTGGGTATTCAACACTCGGAAGCATTTTGCATTAAACAGAATCCTTCTCACAGTAATGGGACCTCTTTATCATTCTCATTCTGTGAACTCAGAAA
Source organism: Crypturellus tataupa (assembly GCA_034781795.1). NCBI lineage: Eukaryota > Metazoa > Chordata > Aves > Tinamiformes > Tinamidae > Crypturellus > Crypturellus tataupa. The sequence goes on along the minus strand of JAWLRI010000937.1, from coordinate 2,582,048 downwards.
GCAGTAAAAACAAACAACCAAAAAAAAAAACAAAAAAAAAAAAAAAAACAAAAAACCACGAGTTAGTGATTTCAGATTTTTTCTGAAATTTGTATTAGTCATCAAAGATCCACTTCCTAGTGATGGGGGATAGAGATCTAATTTGATTGCTAAAGGGAAATTCTCCCTTGCAGCTACCAGAGAGCAGATGTGCACAAAATGAGCGAGGCCCCTCACTAGGTGGGCGCGTGGGCTGGACCTGGAAGTGCTCACAGGGAGGGAACGTGTAGAGGAAGATGCAGCTGGGGAAGTGTGCAGAGCTCCGGACCTGTGAGGGTGGACACACACTTAAAAAAAAAATAAAAGTGCATCCAGAGGAGAGGAAGTGTAAAACTGGGTCCCTGAAAGTTCTTATCATTAGGAGTAACTCAGAGGGAGCTGCAAGCCGTAGGGAGAAATAGTGGGGGCCCTAGTTTGGGCAAAGTGTTCTGTTTAGCATGAGGAAAAATTATATCCCTCATGCCCAAGCAAACTCATAATCACTGGTTTCCCACAAATATTTCTGCTGTAGTAAGAACTGGAAAAAGCAATCGTAATGCTGCTTATTCTTTTTATATTATTAAGAAAGTGATTTCATTCAGAAGCAGATAAAAATAACAGATATTGCAAAACATGAGATGCTTTGGATGGAGAGATGCTGTCCTTTGACCTGCAGGGTGCCCGCTGTACTCACTTCTTCCAGGACTGATCCTGCAGTCTTGACTCACGTGAGGAAGCCAACGGGAGGCAAATGGTTACTTATTTGACTAAAGGCTGTGCAGCAGGCACCAAGTTTGGCAATTTTGCTTGATCCCTCTCTACAATATGGCCTTTTAAAATCAGAACATTGATTTTATTTCCATTATTTAGCTTTAAAAAAAAACCTGAGTAGATAATAAATATCAAATCAAAAATCAAATAGAAATAAAAGGACCATAAAACTAGGGACACTATTTCCATTTAGTGGGATGAATAAATAAAAATACTAAGAAAGGCTAAATCAACTATGCTACATAGATGGCAACACATCTTATTTCACCGTTGTTATCAAGAAGACATGCAGTCTAGAAATTCATGACAGACACACTGGCAAAAGCCATAAACCATGAGAATAACAAGGCTTGAAGGAACAAGGCTTACAAAGACAACCCCAAGGGTGACTTTCTTAGACACCAGCAAGTAAATCCCTAAAGGCAAGGAACTAAAGTACAGCAACCCTAGCAACCAAACTAGCACCCGAATTGAAGTCTGGAAGAGCAAAGATGTGCAGTTCCACACTGTCCAGTTGTGGGATACAGTTGCAACAGAGTCAAAACTCGCAGGCCTGTAAAATTCCACCACAGGGGTTGCGTTCAGGGTCTGGGGACTTTCTCTTTGTACCTCCATGATCGTTATAACCAGGCAGTTGGAAGAGGTGTGAGAAGGACTAACGAGGGATGCCAGCCTTTTGGGGGTCAGCAGCAGTTCTGTTGGGTTGTCTGGCAGGCACTTCTTCCCCTTTCCCCCGCAAGCTAAATTCAGAAGGATGTTGTTGTCATCAGGAAGACTACTAACCTCATCATCTGGCAGGCAGGTTTCAAACCTACAAAACGGGCACACTATGACTCCTTGAGGAGAGTCTCCAAAGTCTATGATCTTGCAAAGGCATTTGGCACATACTCGGTGACAGCACTCCAGCACTTTGGGTTTCCTCTGTCTCAGGTTATAGCGGTTGTAACAGATCTTGCACTCCAGCTCATCCAAGCTCTGAGGCTCCACAGACTCCTCTGCTGGTTGAGTGGCCATTTCTTCTGATGGTTTTTAGACTTCTGGCAAGAGGAGTCAATGGACAATTATGTCACTTGGACTGATTTTTAATTTTTTTTCCTGATAATCATTGCACCCATGTCAATCAAGAAAGGAGGAGATGAGGTTGTCAAAAAGCATCAGCAGGAGTCATCCATTTTCAGCTTCTGCTAGAGATGCTGTACTGCAATTCCTCTACTCCAAGCCAGGCATCCATGTAAAAAAGACAAGCTGGAATTTCTGTGCAGAAAAGAAAAAAAATGAAGAGAAAAAAAAAAGCTATAGAAGGAAAAACAAAGGAGCTTTTTACAAGCTTAACTCTTCTTGCGAGGAATACTTACAAGGTGTTCTCCTCCAAGGCTATTCACCTATAGTTTTTTCTGTGGCATATGAGGTATATATAGCAGTCATGATGATAAAAATTTGCTTCACTCTGCACACATTTGTTTTAGACTTGTGAGTAGCTTTGACTCTCTCAGCCCCTGACATTCTCAGCAGAAGATGCAATCTAATCACTGATCTGTGACTCCTTCTCCTAAATTCAGGCACGTGTGTTCTCAGAACCGTAGGTGCTGCACTGCCTTTTGCACACTCTTAAACCCATTCCCAGGCAGGGCACCTTTCGGAGCAAGGTGCTAAACACTGCAAATGAATGGTCTAATACTGGGGTCCAGCTGCTTTGTCCAGCTCCCTCTGCCTGCAAAAAAAATGCAGGCCGATAGAATATGAAAAAAGGTAAATTATTGTTTCTTCACTATTAATTTTAGTAAACGTTTTATGTTTACTAAAAACATGTATTTTTGTCTTCCTTTGGAAATTTTTATTCACTCCCAGAATCCAGGTATTTGTCCCTTTTTTGAGAACAGAAAAGTCTCTCTTTTCAGCAATGTGCTATTTCTGTCAAGAAATTTCATCCGCCATCCACCAGGTATTGTAATGTCTCTTTCATGGGTCTCTTGTTCCTCCTATCCTCAAAAAAAAATTCTATTATCTGTCTTCCTGCACAATATAGGTTAGTAACACAGTAAAGAAAAAACAGGGGCTCCTCTCCATTCTACATTTTTTTTTCAAAAACCTTTTCCAACTTCTTCAGCACTTCAAGTTTCTATCTCTGCCTCACACTTTTTTTCATTATTTGTGTTGTTACTATACTTGTGCTGTGTTCCATTAGGTTACACAACCACAAGAAGACTGTTCCAGCATCCTCAGAATGCACAAGCTAAACATTTTATAGGAGACAAAAGTTATATCTTTTACAGCTCTTACAATCTATCCTTTATCCTCGGTCACACTTGGTGTTTCCTTATTCATTTATAGAACTCTTTTCACTTCATTCCAAATATCATAATCTGAATGACTTTTAGAAACATATAAAGGTCACAACATGCTAACTTACCAGGATGGCGAAGCTGCACAATGGACCTAGGAAGTGAAATGCCAACCTACAGGAGGGCAAAGCACCACTGCACAAGTGGAAAGCAAAAGGAAAACCACCATTGAAAAAGTAGAAGTGAAGCCAGCAAAGCAAGCTATGGCTTTGAACTTTTAAAGTTCAAAGTAGCATTAATTTCCATACCTGCAGTGAATTAGAATAACTAACATGCAAATGCTTCACAGTTAAGGCTAGCAAGCATTGTCCTATGGCATAAAACTAGATCATTGTTTAGCCAAACACCTTCCAGACAGTATGTCTGCTTTTCATGGAAAACCGTGACCTTTCTCTGATAACTCCCACACTGAAAATCTGTGTGTTTTGTTTTTTATCTTTTTAACAAATACTTCCAAGTTTTCACAAAAAGCAGACCACTTTCCAAACAATTCTATTCACACATTTATCATTTCTGTCTAAATGCGCTTTTGAGGAAAGATAGCAGGAAAACTGACAGAATTTTTTTGATTAAGCCACTCTCACATTACCAATAAGAAGTCACAACTCTTGCTGTCTTGAGTAGTAAATTGGGATCATTAATTTTAAGAAAGCAGTGATCCTGTTATTCTGGTTTCTGTCTTAAGCTATTATAAAAATTATTTTCAAATATATTTTACTGCATGTACAAGAAAGAGCTACTTTCATCATGCTTCCCTTTTCATATAGTCTCTTCAAAATATATCTATCAGTATATTAAAATATATCTATCAGTATATTAAAATTTATCTATCAGTATATTAAACATCATTGATTGTATACTTTCTTCTTTGGCTAAGTCAGACGTTGAATTTCTCCTTAGATTTTACGGTATCATTAGTGTTTTTACGTGTTTTCCTGGAAAAATTAAAATGTAATCATTAATTCTTATTAATGCTATTCCCACTTTATCTATTCTTTATCTTCTCAGTTCTGTTGCATTTTTGGATGATTCTTTTTGCTTTTCTACCTTTTTTCTTCCTCATATCCATTTTCACTGATAGGTCTGGAATTGAAAACTGGCACCGTTTTAAGCTGTGTTCATGTTCTTTTTCTCATTTTCAGTTACATTATTATGGAATGTCATATGAAAGTGTTTCCCTATCACATTTTCAAATACACTATTAATGTGAGGACTTTTATTAATACTGGGCTGCAATGTTAATGGACTCTTCCTAGCCTTGGCATCCAGAGAACAGTCATGTATAAACTCCTTAGTGCGAATCATAATATTGGTGTAGCCTCTTTGAACTCATCTAAAAAATTCCTGAAGGTTTGAGATTAAATCTAGGTCCCACAGTCTGTTTTTAAAGCACTGGGTTTATTCTTTCTAAAGGTATGACGTTTGTCAGGAAACTGAAATCCTCGCCTTGCTTTGAGCGAGGGGATAGAAGCTCCAGAGATCCTTCGATCCTCCTTATTCAACAATTCAGTGTTTTTGTATTCTTAGCCCATTTTACATGATCTGTCTGGGAAGCTTTGTCTCTTATTGAATGAAGAATCAGGCTGTTACTTATGTAATGAAATGTCTTTCCCTGGTAATTATTCTTTCATTTAAAATACAAATACATTTTAGAAGAAAGCCTATCTACTTTCTGCTATTGTTTTCCACAGAATGTATTTGCCGTGAGCAACCCAAACTGGCTGCAGAAGTTTTCATTCCTGTGCCCGTGACATAGTGCAAAGCAGCTTTCAGAACAAAATCTCAACAAGCTAGACATGTCCAATGACAACAGCATCCATCACAGTTTATCCAGGAACAAGCACTTCTGCTGTTGTCTGAAAACCACTTGTCTTGGTCCCGTCAAAGCAAGGACTGCAGCAGTGAATCCACCATTCCTGTTCCCTTAGCATTCCTAATGCTGCTCCAGTTTGGACTTCCTCTCTTTTCCTTCCTTGGCTGACCTGTACCTAACCGTCTCCTCTGCTTGACACTGCTAGAAAGGGAGTAAAGTTGATGATGGAGAAGTAACTGGACCAGATGACAGGAAAAAAACAGCAGTCTCCAGCTGGCCACTGCAGGGCAGTCCTAGAAGTTGGGCTAACACAGACTTAACAGCATAGGGAGTATCTTTGCTTGATAAGCAGGAGGAGGCTCCTCACATAACTAGACTAAAAGAAGCAGGCTGGCATGGATGGCCAGAGAGAGCACAAGCCTGACAGCAAGCTGATCAAGCAACAGTGACCTCCTAACCACTGCTGGCTTGCAGAGCGTAGGCTCTCCCCTCAGTCGCTGAATGAGAGGTGAATGACTTGTGCCATGTGATGGCCACTCTTTACACTCATCCGTCAACTACTCCACACACAAATGGTGCGTAATAAGCTAGAAATTGTTAGCTGCAGATGAAACTCTTTGGGTATCAGACCTCAGGAACGCTGAGAGGGCAAAACAGATGGGATATCTGTTCTTCCTCTCACTAGTAGAATATCATCCTTGCCAGGAATATCAAGGAATCCATTGACAACTCAACTCACACTTTTTTTCTTTTCCTGAGAACTGAATTTTAAGTTATATGTGAAATACTCACGAATGAATACATGAGGTCAGTAACTAACTTGCATAAAACAACTCCTTGATGCTTCACAATATGTAATATTTTCAAAGGTTTTGAAAGACTTTCGTCTAAATGCAAGCCAAGTGTATTTAGAGAATAGGAGAAGGAAAAAATAAACAGAAATAAATAAATACAGAGAAACTTACTTTCCACGAAGAAGAACCTCTTGTGAGGGTTCACCCACAGGGAAGACAAGAAGTGCCTATTCTCCAAGCAGGCAAAAACTGGTGGGAAGGAGGGAACAAAATTAGTAGAGTGAATACACCATCTGGGAGACCCTTCGGTCTGTTTTCTCAGAAAGAGAGGAAGTTGTCCAATTTTTCTGGTTTGGATGGAAATACCCATATGTTACAATTTCTATTTAGAGAAATATACTGCAGAAATCCCATCTACTAAAATTATTTCTTTAAAATAATCCAGAGTTATCTTTACAGATCTGCTGTTAATTTTAACGCACTTCCAATATTATCCGCTAAATATACCTAAGCATTCTGAGGTGCTATGTCTTCTAGCAATTCCAGATTTCCAAGTGTTAGAAATTCACACAAACACAAAGGAAAAAAAAAAAAAAAAAAAAAAAAGCTCAGCAGAGCAGTTAAGGAGATAAATTATGCGTTGAAAGGATGGTTTTAAGATCATATAAAAAATACTTCCCTTCAGAAATCTCACAGAAGCTCTTTAATCACTTCTGCATCTCCAAGCAAACTGCAATCTCCTCTCCAGCACAGAGCAGGAAACACAACAGTCTCCTGCGGCCCCCCACAAACAGCTCCAACAGCTTTGCTGCACTCTGACTCAGCAGGAAATGACCATCTCACTGGATTGTTCCAGCTTGTGCTAAGCACAATACAAAGGGGAAAAAAAAAAAAAAAAAAGAACCCAAACAGTTTTACTAATCTGACAATTGTACAGACTACATTCAGAGTGCCGGCAGCTTTCATATGTTCAACCTGTTTCGTGCCACATTTCTGCTACCATTGGATGGCTTTTAACACGGGGCATTTCCCTGTCAACTCTAATCAATGGGTGGCTTCACACGAGAGTTACACAATGTGGCATCCTGATCCACGCTCGGGTTCTGGTCAGCTCTATCAGCTGCTCTGGAAAACGCCTCAGTGCACTCTTTTGATACAAACATAGTGTTTAACGGGGTAGGCAATGAGGCTATTTCTCAAAAAAATCCCAGGAAATGCTATGCACAGAAGAGAAAATCCATCACATACGCAACAAATATTTGTGCTGTATGTTGTTTCACAAGTAACTACTATCAAGCACAATGATTTTTATCGGCAGTTATTATACTGTTTAGCACCAAGTCCTTGACTGATCTCTCACAATCATAAAAAAAATACAAAAAAAGGAGTTAATGGATCTCTCATCATTTAGTTTGACAGCTCATATAATAGTATTGTATAGTGTTAAATAATAATAATAATAAAAAAAATCAATAGTTGATGCTTTTTTTCTTCCTCTTTAGTAAATAATCAGGGAAAACATTATCCATATAGGTGTCTAACATGGTTGACTTTATTCAGTATTGTCACACTGGTTGTTACGGAAGTTTCTATGTATTTTGCAAGTGCATATTCAGTATGAACAGGTTCCATTTCCTCAGCAATATAATTTGCAATGCTTTTTGTTATCTCAGTAACTCATGCATCAGCTAGTAGCGGAAAATGGTATGAATACTGGTGAATGCCTTATTGAAGCCACACTACCCTGAATGACTTTCATTCTAGCTAGAGGCTACTACAGTTGCTGATAAAAAAGTCACTTAAAAGTGACTCTGATGTAGAAAAAGTGCTTCATCAGTTAGGCTTGTGGACACAAGCAAAATCCTTTTCAATATTTCCCGAGACAGATGTTTTTCTTATATAAAATTCATGAACAATTGATATAGCAATACAATGAAGGACTCCTTAATGTGACATGCAGTTGTGGGCTGTTTTGTGGTTGTATTAAGAATAAAACTAATAAAGGACAAAGGAGTTGATCTCTTAATAGCTGTCTTGTTTTAAAATGACTATTAATTACACTAAATCACTACGTAAAAAGAGATGGCTTGAAATTTGTATTTAAATGGTAACATATTTAATTTTGGAAATACACTACTTAAACGTAATTAGTTCCTTTTAAAACAATTTTATTTGATTCAAAACCTGCTTGCTTGGGCTTTTTAAGTATTTTATCCTATACTATTTCCCTACAGCCAATGGCTTTTCCTCTCTGACTCTGAAACCAAGAGAAATGATCCTAAGCAATATGAATTTATTTCACAATAGAAATGGTCTTAATGTCATTATTTTAGAGAAAGATTAAACATTCTCTTTTTTGTTAATAGGGATTTTTTCTGGTGGCTTCCTCAGATAAGATAGAGTTCTGTTTCCCTACTGCAAATTTTGTGTCCTTTAGAAGGTCTTTTGAGTATAATTGAACAGGCTGTAGGACACTGATTCTAGAATATGACTTGAAAAGACATATAATGATAAATAAATAAAAAGCTTCCCACTATTTCTTACTATAAGCATACATTTTTAATTATATGACCTACAGATATGTCTACCATTTATCTCTAAACTTGGCATATTAACAGCCAGTAAGGTTTTGTATTAGGTTTCCGAATGTCCAAAGACAACATTGTGGGAGTTTGCCTCTCTGCTTTGCCTGCTACTCTATGTTGGAATATAAGAAATTAAAATGAATCCAAAAAATAAAAGCACATGGCATAGAATGAAAATACTATTATACTTAAATATGCATGTACTTACACATGCAAAATGACAAATGCCCCAAATATGGCAGAATTATATTTCTTAGGACACAATCTCTGTTTTACGTAATTTGGGAGGGGTCAGAAGGGACGAAATTTAAAAAAATATTAACTTTGCTTACATCATTCAGTGAGAAATACCTCTTCACAGAGGGGGAACCACATTATGCATTACAGTAAGTTCCAATTAACCTTCAAAATATGATTTAAATAAAGAGCATTAGCTTTGTCCTAATGGAGCCAAAAATAATCCAAGAATGGAAGAGAAAGAAAGCAGTACTTCTTTCTTTTTCAGATACTGTTAAGAGCAACCTATCTAACACTCAAGAATGTTTCACTTGGTCCAATCTCTTTCAGACTTTTCTGAGGACATGACTACATATAAATATTTTTCTGCATTGTCTAAATGTGTTAATACTAACACAAAATGGTGAATGGGGATTATACAGAGCAATACTGATACTAAAGTTTGCATATAGTTTGCCTACAGCTGGTAATAGAGTTTTCTCTTTTATTGCTGCTCAGAATTTGTGTCGTTGTCCTGTTCTGAAAGGAAAATAGTAAGAAACAGTTGTATTTACTTCAGTAACAGAACATTTGCATAACACATGTGGCAAAATAATCCAACATCAATACAGATTTCCACCTATAAAACAACTTTTTCAGGCCTGGTCTTCTACCAGCACACTCCTTTTGAAAAGCTGTCAGCCAAAAGCTCATCTAGTTGATGTTACAGATAGTCCCAAGGAGTTTAAGAGGGGAAGGGAGGGTTTCAGGAAACAATACATTCATCTGGTTTTACTAAAATGTGAGAAGAATATTTTTATTCACTAAAAATACGTATTTTAAAAATATGTTGCTAGGATAAAATATTTTATTTTTGCAACATAGACATATTTTGCATATTAAGTGAAGGCCTATACTTGCTTCTCCCTTGATCTTATTACCTATAACTAGAATCACAATGACATCACAAAGCAAAATGTCATTATCAATATATTTAAAAGACAGTGAATACCTTAAAAGCGATGCTTTGAAAACATAATATTAGCAGATCTTGCTGACTAAGTTGTGTGCCTTCAGCTGCATCTTTGGCACTAAATGATCCCTACAGATTGGTGCCAATTAGGAGACATTAGCTTCGACCACAACTTGTATAACCTTCTGACAAGACTTATGTACTTAACAGGAAAAGACCCATTTCGCATGATTTATACATAGAGAAACTAACTGTAGAAGCCTAGAAAATTTGTTTTTAACTGCATTTTTTTTTCAGTTTGGCTGCATCAAACAGCCATATTATCAACTGACACTATCAACCCTGGTAATAAACCTCTGCCCAAATAAAGAAAAAGTCTCATTATGTTTTTATACAAAATCTAAGCTCATTACAAACTATGACATCTATAGTATAGATGAATATGGAACAAAATATTTGGAAATGATTACTTACATATCTTCAGTTGAATATTTCTGCTGAAAATGAGATTGTAAGAAGCATCACAGCAGCTTCACTTCATCTAGCAGGGCTTCACAGTTAGACAGTAACTGCTTGCAAACAACCTGCAAAAAAAAAAAATACTGCAGGCACCAGGATAATTCTAGACAAAGGTGCATAAGATAAAATTGCAGATATTTAAATAAAGGATGAAATGGATTGAATTAATTTGTATTGAGCAATATGCACAGCTGTACTCTGCCAAAAATTCAAGAAAATTTACCGCTATTATTTTATGCCACTAAGGAATACAGAATCCTCTTAAGCAATAGCAGCTTTAAGTGTTAGTCCAGAGATATCTTCCTAACTGCTGTAAATGACTTCAGGATTGTCAGAGATCCATGAAGTGCCACAATACTAGTCTCAGTGCTGAGTATTTTGCTGGTGAGATTTGCTGAACTCAGATGAAGGCTTATAAAGGACTTAAGCTTCAAGGAGATTATTATAAATTGCTCTGGTTTTAACATGTTGTTTAGCAGTGAAATGTGATATATTTTACACAGCATGAATTCCCACTGAAAGAGGTTTAGCACTACTTAAAAGAAGACTTCCCAAGAGAAAAAGAATCCTCATGGTTTGAAACTGTATATACAGTAACAATGCAGAGACTACAGTCTGTAAGGAACCAGTTTGTTCTAATTCTCTTTTCAAAAGAAAAAGAGCAGAGCTACAGTATTTTGACATCACGTGTAACAGTTGAAATGTTAAGCAAATTCAAAATGTTTGAAATATTTACGTTTGAGCATATTATAAAATATAAAAGGAAAGCACTGCTTCAGAGTTTTCAAAACGATTCTGACGTATCTAGAAACACGTCTTGCCTAATTAACTTGAAAGAAAACAGAGAGAGCACAAAAGGGAATTCTAAAGAATTAAAAAGCAATACAGTCCTTAGAGGGTCCTTACACTTGCCTGTTTGCCTGGGTTAATGTAGATTAATGACTGAGACCTGATATTGCTATTTTCTTAACTGGTTATAATGAACTGGGATATTAGTTTAAGTTCTTTGTTACATGTTGTAAAAGACTAGGGAAGTTAGAAACCAGAACACTATCAAACTCTGGATTTCACTTAAAGTAATATAAACCCCAACAGCAACATAGCAGCTTTCTCTGAGTATCCCAAAGGATATCACTTTTTATGGTACAGTATCATGAGATCCGTGTTTGAGCCCTATGGAACAAAGCAGGGAATGAAAAATATTTATTGCTTTCTCCTAATTAAGAACTTCGATAGAACTGAAACATAACTGAGAACATCTTAAAATATTTTCTTAATAATACTTTCATAATAAATATTTTCTGCTCTCATTTTACTTAAAGCATGTGAATGGGAAGTTTCTGAACACTCCATGTGCCTCTTCTTTTTCCCCCAAAAAGGCATATGAAAAAGATGAGTTAATAAATGACCTTACTTAATAGGCATTACAGGATGACATATTTCACAAAGGCCTCATTTCCAAGGTGCTAAATGTATGTACTTTGCAAAGAAATGGAAAAGTCAGAAGAACAGAGAAATGTAAGAGCTATTTAGAAGCTGAGAAACATTTACTTTCATTTTTATTTTTTACTTAGGCTATTACTTTTCCATGGAAAGCTCCACATTTGAAGCACCAATATGGCATACTGCTGTTTTTTAGCCCACTAGACCACAGTTTATAGGGTTACAAATACTGCACTAGTAATCAGTGCAAAAGGCAGCATAACATCTGCTGTGAAATCTATACAACTTTCCTCAAATCTCTGCAAACACAAACCATATTTGCAGCAAGTTAAAATACACTGTTTTCCTCAGGCTTGGCTTTTGGACAGAAGAAAATTACATAAAATTAGTTCTAGCATCTTCTGCAGGCTGCAATGATTACAGTCTTCCCTGAGGACTCCGGAGCTCTCATTTTCCTTTGTCTTTCTGGAAGGCACCCTCACAATGTGCACCCTGGAGGACACTTCCCATCAGCTGTGCTGGATGCATTTTGCAATAGAAGATACATCTATACTTTAAACTGTGTTGCAGTTTAGAGGTAACTGAACCAGGTCAGATACTAGAAGCAATCTACCTGTAACAGCACGTATTTCTGCAGGAGCTAATTTAATCTGGTTTTCATGAGATTCATCCAAACCTACCTACAACTTTGCACTACATCATCCTGCACTTATATCCTTAAGATTTATAATCAGGCCAATATATCCTGGCTCTCTGTAACTAGTCCCTATACAGCATTAGGCTACAGAACTCTGCATTTTGAAATGATATAGGAGATATCTTAAAAGATGGTACAAGTTTTATCCTTCAGTCTCCAAGTTTCCAAACTCAGATGCATCTCAATTTGAACTAGGCAGTTTAGAGGATCAGTACCCACAAAAAAAAAAAAAAAAAAAAAAAAGAGAGAGAGAGAGAGGCAGACTTTCATCTCCACTTACTCAAAACTTCATGCCGATGTTGCTATTGACATCATGCCTGGCTGTTTACCTCCATGTGAAGCCTTGCGAAGTTTTGTCAGGCCCATTAGCACGGGCCATTAACACGATGTCTGAAGCAGAACAGCTTGTAGTGAAACTACAGCTTTGACAATCTTTAACTTTCATGATTTTACTCCTGATAAACTCCCAGTGAAGTTTATGTTAGGTGGATTCACCAGACCAAGGGACCACTGCCAAAAGGCAACCATGCATCACACAGCAAGGATCACAGCTTTGGATCCCAGATCAAGACACACAGGACCAGAGAGAGCCCTTTATAGGAACATTTTCACAGGAGCAATTCTTCTCTTTGACAAGGCTATCTTTTAAAGTTTTATCCACTATAAGGGTGATACCTGGATGGATGTTTCCAGATTATAGATTAGTTGAAAATGCTAAATTATGTCCTTAAACAAACAAAAACCTTGTGGACACAGACTTAAGATTGATCACTGATAACAAAGCTGCTTTATTGGATCACATACAGTGCAAGAATTCAGATATACGAGATCTATTTGCATCAGATCATATAAGGGAGCACTGGGAAAGGACTGTGAGAATATGCTTATCCTTAAGGGATATTCCTTTGGCCCAGTGATTCATGGAATTTTTTCTGATTTATTTCAGCCAGTCCATGTGAATTTTTTTCCTTGTTAATTAAACACTCCTCCTCTACAACAAAAAGTAAGATACTATCATGCCACCTATGCCCAAATCAGTGCTTTCAGGGATCCCACTCAACTGCATATACAGCTCTGTACAACATTTTAAATGATGCAATTTATGGCATGGTGTGGCAATAAAAGTATTCTTATGACTTTGCGTAAAAGGCCAGAGTGGTTAAAAGCCTTTTGATTAGCAAAATGGCAATAGGACATATTGCTAGTTCATTAGAAACCAAGATATTGTAAACTAGATACTCTGGTGTAAATCAAGAATGATTCAACTGAAAGCAGTGCAGTGCCAGCAAATATAATGTGAACAGATCACATGGGCTTTTGTCTGGGTTTTGTTTTAGAGTATAAAAATCATCTCGGTGTTTCTAAAACTTGTTACTGACTCGCATACTCAATTCCTAAAAATACATAAACCCTGCTCAGAGAAACAACAACAAAACATATTGTATTGATTGGGAGACTGTAACACAAACAACCACTAATTTCTGCTTGGCTTTCATCAGTAGTACACATTGATGCACTGTTACTGAAAAAAAAAAGTTAAATTATTAAATCCTGTAAAGAACTGTTCTTTGTTGCTCCTATACTGGGCAACATCAATAAAGGACTATGATGGCATCCAGTAATTCATAAGGACTGTAGATTACTGTTTCCTACCCAAAAGAATAAACTTGTTTTAATACACTGGGATGTGCATAAAGGAGCAGACAAAACTCAGGGACAGTGCTTTTGAATGCACAAATTGTGGCAGCCTCGCTGGCAGGCTACCAAGTCTGAAGGACTTACTGATCCAATATCATGTGAATGAAGTATTTGATACACTCACACTGATGCTATCATGTCCAAATGAGACATTACAATCTCAGATGTGTCTCATGTTCTGCAAACATATCAGGTGGAACTACTAGCTTATTACACCATTGCTTTTGAAAGAGCTTTATATTGCATCCGCCATCAAAAGCAATCAGCAACCATTTAACTTTGTGAGGCTTAACTCCACTATTCAGAAAGGGAAACGGAGTGCCATGCATTAGAATTGTCCTCGAAGTTTATAAGACATCTTGCAAAGACATTGTAATAGAAATGCCATTAAGCACTAGATCTAAATGGAACAAAAAAGGCCCTTGAAGGTAACAGCTCTCTGTCTCTTCTAAGCACTCTGTGGTAAATCTTACTCTTGCTTATACTTGTGCAAAGCCACTGAACTCAATCCCTTTGAGTTATTGATAATGCGTGAGTGTAACTGAACACACATTACAATTTAACAAGATTTCTATTTCCAGTTCTTGAGATTCTTACAGAAGAAAGCTTTGAATACATTTTTGAAAAGGCAGTTTTTGGAAAAAAAGGAGGGCAGGAATATCATGGATCTCAGTAAGCACAGCATGGACACTGTGGAAGAAAACAGGGAGATAACAAATAAGAAATTTTAGAAGAAATGGTTTCTAGACTGGCCTAATTGCAGACAGTGGGGAACGAAAGCATAGCCAGAGACAGAGTGATTAAAAGTGACAAAAACAGGATGAATTTGTGAGGAGTTTCAAAGATGCAGAATTACATGGTTTAGGAAGACGGCCAGGACGATATAACAGGTTTGGAGATAGCTTCTGAAGGGAAGAAACGCAAGTGTCAGGTCAGCAAGACAGGAACAGGTTACAGGCTATACAAGTTACAGGAAACAAAGTATGAAAATATTAAGGCAGAGGTGGGTGCATGAGGAAAACTGTTTCTTCGACAAGATAGGCAGATAGGAAAATAAGGGACTAATCTGAGCGTAAGAAGAAACGGAGAAATGGGATACGGTTTCTGCTATCCATCATAAGAAGAAAAGCCAAAAAAAGTAAAGGAGAATGGTAAAGCAGTGGAGCACCCAAGAAGAAAACTTGGAACATACTTTTAACACTGGAGATACCAGTAAGATGGCCAGACTAAAATGTCAGCAAAAAGCAGCCAAAGTAAAAAATTAGAGTTGTTGTATTTTGTGATATGTTCAAATTCTGTCACTTTTAAGTTCAATTGCACATGATGGCAGCTATAAAAATCCAGAGAAGGCTGAGGCTAAGATGGAGGGAAGAGGAGCATTCACAACATTTAGTTGTCACACCCCCAAGATGACAAATGGCTTGGTTCCTTTAATGGAAAATTCTCTTAAAGTTAAGGGCTGGGCAAGGGGTGGTTACCAGTATTCCCAGCAGCTGGAGCAGAACAAAGAAAACAAGCAAACCAACAAGCACAAGACCTGGTGGGCATGCCTGCTTTTGAGTAATGGGGGCATTACAGGAGGGATGAAAGAGAAAGATTATTTGTGGATTCAGCCTCACACAGTCAGTTCAGCACAGTGAAGAAAGAACCAAAAAAATGGAGTGCATAAATTGGGAAACACATTCCCAGTAGTGTACTTTTTTAAAAGCATACACATAATCCCCACTGTTTGCAATATAGCTGCACTGTTGCTTTAACAAGGACTGAGAGGACATTTCAATCCCAGCACCCTGGAACTGAGTTTACAGCCTTCTGATCATAACCACCTACTAAAACATTTTTTCCTCACGTTTTCAAAGATAGGATTATTTAGCAGAAGATTTAAAATATAAAATAATCCCTCAGAGCAACATTGACCTATAACTTTTATGATCAGAATGCTCAGAATGCTGCCTTTTTTTTTTTTTTTTTTTAAATCTAGGTGACCAGATCCATGTTACAAAACAAAAACAACCCCCCTCCCCAATTTTAAGTCTTAACAGTAAGGCCACTGGTGATCAGACGGTCAGGAGAGATGAACATTTGAGACTAGAAGTTACCATCAAAATATACTAATCTTACTTCCCATGTAGGAGAGATAACAGAACACACTCCACTCATTCCTGCAGTTAAGTCCTAGCATCATAAAATGGTTGAGGTTGGAAGGACCCTCTGGAGGTCATCAGGTCCAAACCCTACTTCCTGCAAAGTCTAGACAATAAATAGTCTTGCAACACTGCGTTTCACCAGCGCAGCCACGCTCAGAGGGAAGTGTGCCAAATTCCCTCCCTCTCTCTAACTCACATACTCACAAGCACCAAGGTGCGGGGAACCAGGCAGTCTGGTGAGCACTCAGGCATGGAGATTCATTCCTTGTAGTGACACGGAGGACAAGGGACACCAGCTATCCAGGGCTCATTGTGGCTCTTGGCTTCTTTTTTTGGTTGGCTGCTGGATGTACTGCTGCTGGATGTGCCTTTTTGTTGTCTTTAGGAGTGGACAGTGAAGAGTCAGTCACCCTGTCCCACCTCGGTGAGTCATGAGGAGTTCACCGCTGTCCTTTGTCTCCCAAGATGAGTGTCCTGAGAAGCTGCAAGTAGATGTGTGCTGTGACCTGCTCATCTGGGTGCCATCAACAGCCATTCCTACCACCCTTTGCCCACTCTCCCTCCTGGGGCATCCACACCCACACAGTCCCATTCATACCAATCAGTGTTCCTATTGCTTGTCCCTACAAAAACAGCTCTGAAGTTGCCTTTCATTTAGGTTGCTCAGTGCCTTGATCAACTCCAAGGATGGAGAGCCCACAACCGCTTGGACACCCACTTCATGCCTGACTCATAGTGAAGAATTCACTTAAATCCTCACGCCTCTTTCACGGATTTGGAGGGTGGATATAGGGCAGCATTTCATACCCCCCACACAAAGCACACCCCTAGGATGAAGAGGTAAGCATTACCAGTAGCCAAAGGGGAGAGCAAATTGAATAGAGCACATTATATGGGAAGTTTAACAGGCATTTATGGCTACCTCCTGTTGCCCATATTGATCACTTTGTGCTGCTCTGGAGAAAATAAACTCTTAATAGAGTTTAACTTCATATTTAATCTTTAACTCTTAAAATCTTAATAGACTCTCAGCCTCCCCAGTTCCTACCTAAAGAGAGACCTTCTTAGAGGTGTTGGCTACAGCTATTAGACCTGTTAAATCCCTGAGCTCCAGTTTTACCCCCTAAGATGCACGGCAACCCAGCTAGGTCACATCTTGGAGTCTAGTCATCTCAGAGGATGGCAAATCTCCTCTCTACTTCTAACATGAGTTTGACCATTAAGTTTTAGCAAGGCACTTCATGGAATATCTGTACACAGGTTTCCATCCACAGGCTTCTATTTCATTATATATTCTTGGGTTTGGGCAAGAAAACTAAAGAAACATAGAAACAAGACTGAGCTTTGATTACATTTATTTGAATCATGCATTAACTGCATCATCAAATAAAGACAAATTTATGATTTTATATTTTATGCAGAAACAGTCACATTTTTCAGCTAATTTTCTTTTTAATATGACTGATGATTCTGACTTTCCAAAGTGGGTCTAACTGACAGTGTATTTTCCAAGGAAATTTACTGAGGGAAATTGCTGCCTCAGACACCACACTTCCATGCTTCTGAATGCATTACTATATATTGGGGAAAATACAGAGATATATGATACTTCAGGGTAAGTGCCAAAATTGTGATTTTGAAAATGAAAATGGACACTACTGTATCCTCATAAAGCAAATCGCATCAGGTAAAATACTGTTCCTAATAACAGCTGTTTGACCAAAATAAAATATTTCATGCTTTCCTGAAAGTAGCATGATATATTTCTTCAAATATTACATTGATAAATTAACATTTTAGTCTACAAGTAGCATATGCATTCAATAATATTGGATAAAGTATTTTAGCTGAGATTGAGAAAAATATTAAGACTTGGTTGTCCTCTACAATCAATTCTCTAAAGGGATATTGACCAAGAGAGGAGGAGGAGCATGCACATACAAACACAGACATCTCCCTTCCAAAGATACTTCACTTGGAGGACACATGTCTCTAAATGGTGATTCAAGATGGAAGAAAAAAGGAATTAACACAATTATCCAGGAGTTACTGAAATAAAAGAGCTACCCCGGATAACCAACTTGAAGGTGGAATACAATACCATTTCCAGGAAGCCTTGTATTAATTACTAGGTTGCTCAGTTGGACCTGTCTCAATGAAGAACAGCAATGAGGCGAGATATTCACAATTTAGCTAATTCATTGAGACTAAGCAGGGGATCAAAGATGCCTTTACACTCCTCTATTCCTTATCAATGGCCCTTTTAGGTTCAAAATGTAAATAAAAGAAACTTTAAAACTGTTATAAAGTACGCATATCTGCTTACCATATCCCAGGGTCCAACAGATAGCCCCAGGAATGCAATGGTCACAACATTTTAGCCCAAAATAGTCTTCCAAGGACACCTGGCATGCAGGAGAGGGAAGTCAGCGCTGTACTGCTCGAGTCCCCTTCCTTTCAGATCTCCAGCAGCCCAAAGGCTCCGCTTGGTGCGTCCGCGAAGTTCTTTGTTTACATGAAATGAAAGCTTGGCGTGCAAAATAAAAATCTTTAATAGTCCTTTATGGACATCTGGAGCTGCAGAGAGGAAGTGATCTCTGTCTATGGCATTGGTGGAAGCGAAGGGTTTAACTGAACAGAGGCCCAATCTCTGCACATTTCCTATCAACACAATTCCCTGTGGTTTCCCCATCACAGCATTGCCCATCGGTGAATGTATGATGCTCGCTGTTTGCTGCTTAACACACCCAATTTCTTTATGCAGATGGGTGAATAACCATTCATATCGCTGACTAGAGGCTTTATTTTGCTGGAAATATGCAACAGGAGTTGTGTAGGGCAGCTGCTTGGTATTTGTGTGCCAGTCTGAGTGGCCTAGTATGTCACGGTGGATGAATGATGTCATTTCTGGAGCTGACTTCGTGGGAGCTGAGCCTTTGCCTAGTGCTATGAATACTGATGAAATTGCTTTCCTAAGATTTTTTTCTCCTCTCCTCTCCTCTCCTCTCCTCTCCTCTCCTCTCCT
>JAWLRI010000937.1:2492734-2547854 GCA_034781795.1 Crypturellus tataupa | reverse complement strand
TGGCAATTTCTTCTGGAGCATCCATTGCCGGTCATTTGAAGGGTGGAGGGATACAACAGTAATTGATATTGGTTCTTGTTGGATATGCTTGTTCGCTTTCTCATCCAAGAGTGATGAACTTGCCCTCTCCAGCACACACACATATTTGTACCCCTGTGAAGATCCTTTGCAGCTGCATAGCACTGAAGGCTTCTCTTTCCAAGGACTTCAGTGCTGGGAGACTGCAAACCCATCTTAAACTCATTTGCAAATCCATCCTAAAGGCACTCGGGGACCTAAAGGCACATCCAGATGACAGCATGGTCCTGTATATGCATTGCCTGTGCTCTAAGCCTGCACAGCACCAGCCAAATCCAGCCTGAAAAAGTTCTAAATACAGTACCGTGCAGGAGCTAGCAAATGCATAGAGTTTAAAAGCCAGCCACCTGAGACTAGGGGTGGACTGTGTATTTAACTGCCAGAGTTTCTTCAAATAGATGTACACTTACTAGCTGCAAACGAATAGAACCTGCTTCAGAGACAGAATGTTTTCGTTATTGCAATATGTTACGATCCTCCAGTCCATGAGTCACCTCTGAAAATTTCACCTCAAACCCTGCAGTCATTAGTCATACAAATACATCACTGAGGATATTAACAGATTTTTTTTTGCTATAATAAATTAGATTTACCCACTTTACGTATACATTTTTCATATAATGAGAATTCAGTACAGCAACATTAACCATGACTGGCACAAAAAGCAAGAACTTAATACATCTCTGGAAAGATGATGATGTATCCAGATCACACATATCCTAAGATTTCAGAGAGCTGAAAACTACTTATGCCACACAGCCATGACTTATATATGAACTTGAATCATACTAAATTTAATGGTGAATTAATTATGCCAGTACTGAAGAGCACCACAGCTTTCACCTTCTTAACTCTCTTAAAAGCTACCACATCCGAAACAGTCCTCAGACTGAGCTATCTTTTCACTGCACAAGGATCACCATTTCTTCTGTGCTATTTGTGTGTTAAACCAGCCTCAGCTTGTTAAAACACATTGACCAACCTGCACTACACTTCAACAGATTCAAAATGTGCCCATCTTTTCTTAAATCACATAAAAGAGCACTTACTAGCTCACAGCTGGAGTCTGTGCACCAGCAATGGCTGTTTCCCTTGCTTTTCTCATCTACATCCAGAAAGGTGATGGCACAGCTAAAGCACCTGCAGAAAGGTGTAACAAATCAGTAGTCATTTGCCATCAGCACCACCCACATGTGTATGTATTTAGATACATACAGATATATAATATATATATTTTAACAAGAATCAATTCGCCTTGAAATATGCATGAAACTTAAAATAAGAAGGAATAAAAGCAAGGCAAAATATACCCATCTAATGGCAGGTCAACTTTCCCCTAGGACGTGACTCCATATCTGTCAGTGGCATGAAATTCACAGTATGTGCTTAACGTGTTAATTTTCTTTAGGTATACCAGTTCCCAAAGGAAGTATGGTATAAAGGGAGTTGCTAGGGTAATGGTAATGACATTGTTAGAGAGCATCAAAAACCCTAATGCTTACAGCTCACCTAACCACAGGCTGCTTTTTTTTTTTCTTAAGGTTTAAAAAAACACAACCAAAAAGACCATACATTACACTTTTTTACATTTAAAAGGCAAAAAAAGCTAAACCAAAGTCACTTTAGCTTTTTTTTTGTCAACTTCCTCTTAATTCTGTATTTATTCTTTTGTGTTTATTTGTTAACTACACATCAAGGAGTCAGTGAGGCATATACTAAGAAAGCCATTGCAAGCAGAATGATGTTGAATAAATGTCCCCAGATTACTAAGAGCTGTAAGCAATACAATAGTAAATTCAGTATTTGAATCAATAACTTGACATTAGTTAATAACTACTGTCCGAAGAGCTGTTTTGCAATCTAATACATTTAATTCTCACATTATAAATGTTGCTGGACTTCTGAAAAAGTGATAAAAGTCAAATGGAGAGCCCTGTGGGGTGGACAAATGGTGCAGAGTATGGGTGCAGGCTAAGCTTTTTTGGGGAAAAAATGAAGAATGTGGCATGACAAAAACATCTTTAAGGAGTGTGAGACTAACCGAGTCTGGCATGAGAGAATGAGACACCTGGCATGGATAGCAGAAAGAAAACTGGGAACATGCAGGGCATGTGAGGCAAATGAGGGGTGCAGGAATCTGAAAGCAGAGATGACACATGGGGCATCTGTGGGGAGATGAGTGGATGTGAGGAGTCTTATTCCACAGGGTAAGTGAAGAAACAGTAGTGGCTGCAATGACAGTGTCACTTTTTGCGTCTGGGGACTACTGCTTGCTAGCATGGGCTGGGTGGCGTGATAGCTGTATCTGATAATGCTTCAGGACCTGACCAAAATGAGTCATCAGAGCTGTTCTACTCAACTCTCCAGCCCTTAATTCTTGAGGGGATATAGAGGCTCTCCCTCCCCTACGTTATACCTACTCTACGCTATAGGGTAGTATCCCTGCATTGCTCAAGTACCTCGATACAAAGTGTGGCCAGCTCATAATACAACTGAAAAAAAACATCATGGTTAGCAGGTTGTTGTTGTTTTTATAAAAAGATTTTTTTTAACATAATAAAACTTGAAAAACAAGATATTGTGGTATGTATTTCGACAGTATGACATAGGCATGTTTGATTTTGCCAGTTGTATTTATGGAAATGATGAGCTTTCTGAAGACAACCAAGTCATTGGGTGGATCTAATGAAGTGAGATTCCTTTTAAATGAAGAATGGACTAGGATTAGGTATTTATATAAAATATCACTCTATCAAATTTATAGAGTATTTTAAGGTATTGATTTAGAATACTGTGAACCTGGAGTCCTGACTCAGTATCATTTTAAGAAAAAATCCACACTTTATAAGACAAGAAGAAATTGCCTGCAGGTGAGATACATTTTTACATTTTAAAGGGCTGTTCTTTTTAAAAACAGGTTAGAGGTTTGAAATACTGGAAATAGTGCCAGAGGAGATTAATTGATAGTATGCAAGTGAAAGGGTCAACTGTACAAAATAATTGATTTAATCACATATTTTCACAGCTTTATCATATGGACAGACTAGTAAAGAAATCTATCATATCCTGTAGATGCCATCAGGCACTTTGGCCTTACTAGAAAAAAATTCCATGGTGCTTATTAGTGTATAGTATGATCACAATGACAGTTCTTTGTTGCAATAGATAACCAAAAGGATATTTTTTCCTCTGCTTTCTCTCCATGCTTATGACTTAAATATTTAGAGAGATATTTAGAGTCAGTAGAATTAACAGGATTGGTGACTTATACTGCAGTTCATCGTACTTAAAAAAATGGATACTCTACAAGTGTTTACTTATATGCTGCTAAACCTGGCAAGCTGGGTACCTAGTGGAGATGGGGGGAAATAGGGCCTTATAGATCTCTCTGCAGATATTACAAAAGATGTGGCGTGCAGTTCTATAGGTATGTGTGTGGCTGGATTTTGGCAAGGTGAGTAAGTGGCATTTCAAGAGCACTGCTGGTGAATGCTGCAGAACTGCCATTATACATACCCATCTGTGTGCTTTTAAGGGCATCATCACAGACTGGGCTGATTCACACCCTTCCTGAGATTGCCCATGCAGGCAGGCTAAGCAAAAGAGAATGGCTTGCTCATTTTCCTCTGCACACCTGCAGTATTATGCCTACAAAATCTAACATGGAGCATCTTATTCAAAAGACCAGGTCCTCTGTTACAATGCAAACTAACAGCATCTGGAAATGTTTCTAATGTGCAGCTGGTTCAATCAGCTGGAAATTTTGCATAACTGAAATTGCTACCACGATCTGTCTCTATTTAAGCAGTAGTAGACAGTTTTCCCCTGCCTAGCCTCTGGAAAGGCTGCACAGCGTGCTGCTGCCACCTAGAGTCAGCTCACCCAAATAGAAATCTGGCCTGGCTTTCGTTTTTCCTTAAATCAAGAAGAAGCATCCTTTAACATACCCGAACATAGCCCTTCCTGTCCCCTCGGGTCACTCTTTTTGCTACAAAAATCAACAGCATTTTTCAAACAAGTAAATCCCATGGGGTAAATCTTGGAGAAGGCAGCCTGCAGCTTTGTTTTCATGAGAGCTTGCAGAAGGACAGCTCATGCAAAAACTAACCCAACCCAACCAACCAAACATAAACAAAATCCACGTTACAACCATTCCAATGTACAGCCATTCTTAATGACAGAGAATGAAGGAGATTAGAGATGCTTGGATCCTTTTCACTGATTGTTTGGTTCCCCTCTATCTCCTTTTCCTATCTGATTAGGAACCCTCACACGAGCTTTTGTAATAAATAATTATGCAACCAGACATTTGAGAAAGGTAACTGATTTGATTCAAAACCTGAGAAAGGTAAAATAAATGGATAAGTAGGTAAACAGGATGAAGCAGTTGTTGAAAAAATTATGAGTTAAATTCAGGAAAAATTCAAATCTTCCAAGTGCCCGGGAAAAATATTTAAAATTTTTGTCAGGAAATGGAAGGACAAAATCAAGCACTTGTGAAAAAAAAAAATGAGTTCCATTCATTTCTTCAGGCCGAATATGTTTTTCATAATGGATTTAGAAATCTCTAAAATAGATTTTCCTCTAGGATCACTTGTTTTTGACATCATTCAAAGCCATCAAGAATAATTTATAATATAAACATTCTGTTTTGACTGCCAGTAAGAAATTTCCCAGTCCTCAGGGCAGATGTAGCTATGTGCTGAAATAACTGTGGCATTTTAAAATGTATAGAAATCTGTTTTGTTTTACTGAGGGAAGTTGCCCTTTTGGTTGGCCACTTAAGACAGATGAGAGACAAGGGCTGGAAAACCCGGTCAGGTTCTCCCTTGACCTTTTCCCCCCTCTTCATTAAAGAAAATGGCTCAGTTTGAACAGCTATCAGTTGCTCTGTCTTTGAATAAATGGCACTAACAAGATCTTCCTGCAAAAGGTATTACTTTCTTATCCCTCAGAAAACAGCATAGTCCCTTTCTGAAGATGAGGGGACTAGATTTTTAGCCCAACATATAGCTTACAGATCAATCCCTAAGTAAAGACCTTCACAAACAAATGACACATCTACCCCTTGTTTGGGCGTCTGTGACATTTAAACACTCATGCCACATCAATTTCTCTTCTGCTTTTGGGATACATGTACTGAACTCTCATACCCAGGGAGATTGAGAGAGTGAGGAGGGGACGTGAGGAGCTTGTCAGTAATTCCTGTTAACTCTGCACGGCGACAGGTCACAGCCCTTATTTCGCCACCGTGTTTTTATTATGCTGCACAGGGAGATGCAAGGAGAATTTTGAGATGATTTTAAGCGAGCCTCCTCCTGAAGAAATTGAGTGCTTGTCCTGGGAACGAACACCATATTTTTAAAGCCAATAGGAGTGAGATCGGTCAACAAAGTGCTTTACAATGAGCGCGCAGTGGCTCAAAGATATGGCAAAGCCATTTCAGGGTTTAATTGGAAAGAAGCTTAAGTCATGCAAGAAATACAAATTTCAGGAGGGCGGAATTGTAAGAATGACTGGTACTGGAAACCATTTAAACTGTAATTCTGTAGCAAAAGCTGCTAGACCAATTTATTGGAAGAGTCTGGAATTTTCCAAATTAAATAATGCTGCAGGTAGAAATCCAGATGTTATCCCCTGCATGCCACCAAAACAAAATTTTTCAAATCATACATTTCAGTAGTTTGTAAAAGTTTAAATAAAAATAAATAAAAAATGATTTTCTTTATAATGCACTTTATAAAGCTTCATTATCAAAGCTGAAAAACTGCGGAGCAATTCATTGCTGGCTGCCTTGCTGGGAAAGATTGACCTTTGGCTCAAGGGTGCTCTCCAGAGTGTATTTAGTCTACCTCATAGGAAACGTGCAAGCAGCAACTGTTCTTTTTCAAATATATATGAACAAATAAGCCCAAAGCTCAAATCAATATCTAATGCAGATCTCATTATATTTTAAGTAGTCCTAAGGAGGAATTACTCACAGACGTTTATATCCAAAGCCTGAACTTTTCTGTGGAACAAACACCCACATAAAGCAAGAAAAAATAACCGTTATTGAGAAGCCCAGTATCAGTAAAAGCAACAACTAATAGAGATCTCAGGTCCTTCCAGAAGGAGGAAAAGACTGACTGAAAAGTGAACAGAGTGAATGGAAGTTTAATTTAAAAATGGCGGTGGGAAGAAGATAACAGTTGCAGTTTTGAAAGATTTGGAGTCAGACATGCAAACATCGTTAGTCTCTGAAAAATATTGTGCAAACCCTCCCACCTTCTGACCTCACAGCCATTTCCTCCCAGAAAAGACCATCAAGGTATGAAGTCTAAAACATGGCCACTTGTTTCTGAGCTCCTTTAGCTCTCAAACTGCTGGGGGACAGACCTGTGCAGAATTGAAACCCGTAGCTGTCTACTGGATGGTAACACATTTTAAAATTTATGTTGCTATAAACTTGAGTGCTTTCTTAATACGATAATGCTTTGTGTCTGTCTCTGTCAACATCTGTGTCAACCACAGCTATTAACAGATTAATAAACATATATAAAGATATCAATGGATTAATATTCTTTGAGTGCTTTCAGCTAAGGCAGATGGAGGAAGAGTGGTTTCAGAAATACTAAATTCCTTCCCTCATCCCTGGCCCAGGAACCCAATTCAGCTCCTCCTACACCCAATCCGAACCTTGAATCACGTGGAACAACCCAGCCCAGCCTTGGCTTGTCCCTGCAGTGATGCCCAAGACTGGGGCTGTCCTGGCTGCCCTGGCTGCTCTTTTCACTCGCAAGGTTTGGTCCTGGCTTTAGCCCTGGCTCCCACGGCACAC
This sequence comes from Crypturellus tataupa, assembly GCA_034781795.1. Classification (NCBI taxonomy): domain Eukaryota; kingdom Metazoa; phylum Chordata; class Aves; order Tinamiformes; family Tinamidae; genus Crypturellus; species Crypturellus tataupa. The sequence continues at coordinate 2,540,956 of JAWLRI010000937.1, read as the reverse complement.
CACGAGCCACACTGTGACACTCTCAGTGCTCCTCTCTGAACCATGCGGTGTGGTTTCCTCACATCTGTGTCTGACATTTAGTGTCCTAGGAAAAAAATCAGACCCCATAGAATGTTTTTGTAAAACTTCTTCCATGTAAACCTTCTTTCTTGAAGAGCTGGCAAGCTCATCATGACAAAAGAGCTCAGGAAGAATAGAAAAAAAAAGGGGGTCTAAACACACACAAACTATCTAAAATGATATCGAGGTGCTGCATCTCATTGTTTGTCAGGTTAGACTATGATGGCTAAGCAAGTTACTGACCCCAGCTGGTCACCTATTCAACTAAATCTGATAGCAACCCTGGAGGAGAGCCTTTGGCCACCTCAGTCCACATCCTAGTAAGCTGAACGAGCCACAGACAAATTTCATCTTAATCAACCAGTGAGGCTGGTGGCTGTGGTGGTAGCATTTCTGATGAGTCAATGATGGGGCAAAACCTTCAACAACAGATGGGCAGCTTGGCTTGGTAGCATCCTAAATCACATCACCACGAACACCCCAGAGCTCAGGAGTCAGGCACCGCTGGATAGAGCTTAATTCACTATGCATATTTGTCACTCCTTCCTCTTTTAAGAGACCACAAAGTCATCTCTGCCATATCTGTAGACTAGTTCCATTACACTTAGATGAAATATATTTGTCACAGCTTTAGCGAAAACTTTCAATTTTTCATTTCTCCTTTTTTCATTGCTCATCCGCCCACCACACGTCACCTGTTTCCTTAACCTCCCACTCAAGAAAACAGTGCTTCCCCTTTCCAGCTCTTAACGCATCAGCAGAGTTATTATAGGTTTCGCTGATGACAGCTCATGTGCAGAGATCTGGGCCAGAGGAACGAGGATGTCAGTGCTGACGTCTTGAAGAGCCTGGTACCTTGCTGTTTTGAACAAAATGAACTAGAGACAGGTGAACTAAAGCAACAGCTGGTTATTTCAATAAATCTGAAGTATAGGAAGTGGGCAAAGGGTCTTTGCTTCAGTGAGCACTGTAAATCAGTACCTGCTGAGTGCATAGGCAACATGCATGCACATGCAGCATAATTAGTTCCTCACCTCTAGTCCTTGAGGCCGTAAGGGCTGAACTAAAAGTTCCTAGAGTAAAAGAGAGTGGCACTGACAATCCCTTCGGGCTCTTTGCTGTGCAGTGCTATGTCCAGACTCACAGCCCCTGTGCTGCTGTAGAGGTAGAGGAAAGCCTTGTGGCAGTAAGTCTTACAGTAGGGAAGGCAGAAATGAGCTCACAGCTTGAGGCCACATATGCTTTTGCATTGCAATTGCACTTTAAATATTGTTTTTTCAGGAAGATACAGGATGAGAGAGTGGTAGTGGGACACTGATGCAAGCAACATGATACATACAGCCGTGTAATTCTGTGGTACTGGACAGGGGGCTGTGTGCTGATCAGATTTTGGATGCAATACCTGCTGGGTGGATGGCGCAGAATATTGAGGCACGCTCTTGGGGAAGGCTTGAGGGAGCCTTTGGGTACAGCAGATGGAGTAATGCCATCAGGAAGGCAGCAGAGAGCTTCTGGAGGCAAAACGCGCTCAGTCATGTAGTAAGCCAGAGGCCAGGAGCTCTGCAGCTTCAGCTGGAAGGCCTCCAGCATGATGAACAAGGCTGAACTGGGAGAAACCGACACAAATTCTCAGGAAGTGGGTAAGAAATGATAGGAAGGCAAAGGATATGGACTTTTTAGAATATGGGAAAACTTTCGGTACTTATGCAGGTTGGATTTGGGCAAACTAAATTGAAATGAGGCTAATTTGAATCAGACTCTTAAACAGATATTAGGCGATACTTTAAACAGAAGGAAGGGGAAAGCTGGCAAGTGCTAAAGCATTGATGATTCAGGATGGCACATATTTACAGGAGCAAGTCAGGAAAACTGTATCCACCAATGAAGGAGCAGGGCACAACCCAGTGAAATTTACATCAGAAAAAAAATAAAGAGTCAAACCAAACCGAATCCCATGTAATAAGAGTGGAGAAGAAAAAGAAAGAAAAAAAAAGAAAGAAAAAAGAAACCCTAAGCACTTTATAATATTTTATCAAAAAAATGATAGGAGGAAAGCAACTGATCAGATGCTGCAGTGCCAGGATATAAGGTACAGAGAAAAGATGAAAAAGGCAACACCTATAGAGACCTGATAATCTATATTAGAAAAAAATGAGTTTCAGATTCAGATAACCAGCTGATTGTGTTTACAAGTAACAGAGAATTTGTACAGATTGACCTTCCAGGCCAAAGTAAGAAACACACAATATTAGGAAAAGACCAAATATCAGTATCTATTACATGCAGAGACAGATCAGAGGATCTGCAAAGGCACTGCATGTAAGAGTAACAAGGGAGGTCAGTTCCCTGTGTGCATATTGGGCAAATGTCACATCAGAAACTGATGCTAAGGAAAAAAAGATTAGTGTAGTAGATCAAGAAAGATCAGTGTACATCAAGAAGATGCTCACAAAAGAAGACAATGCAGTTACCTTTGCCCTGAGCAATAGACAGGACCTTTGCTCAAGGGACGCTTTGTAATAGTGACCATACTTAGATCCAAAACTGTTGCCTAAGAACAAAAACCAAAAAATAAGCTACAATGGGAATACATAGGAACAAGGAAGCTTGTTAAAAGAGAAATGAAAAGAGATGCCTAAAAGCTAAAATGTTTGTACGGTGACTATTTAAACATAACATGTCGGAACACGTTTGCTCTAAAATGCTTTGTATGGACAAAGACTTTGGAAAGACCAAAAGAAAAGCTGACATGGCTAACAGCAGGATGAAAGAATTTATTAGAAGCAGAAGACTTCTTTCAGGAAATAGAAGTTATGTCCAGGCACAGAAAATAGAAAGAATCATAAACTATGTCAAGTTAAATGAAAACCACAAGGTCAGCCATATAGAATCCAAGCAATGATTTCCAAAGACATAAAGGTCCATCAGGAAAGACTCTGAAAGAAATTACGGCACCATAGGATAAGAAGAAAAGTCATTATATAAATAACCTATTAAAAGAGCAGGAATAAATAGGCAGTGCTCCCATTTGCGGGAGGTCTCTGTTCCACCCTCTGTTCCGCAGGGGGTTTGTTCTTGAACCCCTGCTGTTGAACCTATTTATAAATGAGCTGGAAGTGGGGCTATAGGGTGAGAGGAAAATTTGGTGAAGGCACAAAATTATTAGGCATGGTAGGGGGGATGCCTTAAATCTCAGTCTGGACAAGTATTCTGGTGAAATGTTAGTAAATGCTTGCACTCTTTAAAAAGACGCTGAGAAAGCTGAATAAATAAAGACAATAAATGAGATGAAGGTCAAAGAACCAGACATAGAGAACCAACAGGGGTGTATCCCCATTAGCTCCTGAGGGCATCCTCGTGCCCACTGGTGCTGTGCTGGGGGGTCTGGCAAGAGAGGGGAATAGAAATAGGTCTTGCAGTCACTAGGATCCCACCCCCACCTTGCTCCCTCCAGCAAGCTTCCTCTTTCTGATGCTGTGGATGGTGGGGGAAGCTGGTAAGGAAGTCCCATGACTCAGTGGGACCTTGGATGGGGAAGGTATAAACAAAAATGGGCAGAGGAGATTCTGTGGGAGCCAGAAGAGGGGCTGCAGCCTGGTGCAATTGATCTGGTGAGTGGCTGGTCCTCAGTGTGGCTAATCAAGGGCCAGGGGACCCTCTGCATGCTTCCAACTGTAAGAAGTGCCACTAGTGTGCATGTTCAAGAGATGTATGGGCAAGGAGAAGGTGAGATGAGAGCACCAGCATGATTTGCAGGCTGACCATTTGGATGTTATAGCTCTTCTAAAACAGAGCATTGGCAGGGAGTGGTAAGGAGACACAAAGTTTAAGAAGGATCTCCACAGGGCTGGAGGTGTGGAGGTACTATTCTTGCACAAGACTCACTGGAGACAGTAAGTGATAACCTGCTCTTTACCTCCTGGAGCAGGCAACACAGGCCACCCCATGAAAAGGATGAGCTGCAAATCTGCACTCAAAACCTGCAACTTAGGGTTCCAGGTGACCCCAGTCCTAGTGATGCCAACTCCATCTGGCATACTCGATATAAAAGAAGAACCAGGGATTGTGAATGATACTCCAGCCTGCACTTTCATCAGATGTTGGAGTTTTAATGTAGATCTGCAGTGTTAATGTAGTATGTTGACCTGCTTGGCCACTCTTAGATCTCACTGGCTGCTGCTGGAGACAAGATGATGGAGTAGATATAGATCTTTAGTACAGCCTTTCTTCAGTTCTTATAGCTCTACGTACATACATGGAATAAATGCTTGCTCCTGTTTGCTTAAATGCTGTTTCTAAGCTCTCAGGACAACATTTTCTAAAATGGCTTCTTATTTTGGATACTTCCATTTTGAGTCACATTTCAAGTTCTACATGAATATACTTAACCACAGCTTTAACAAACAGGGCTGGTACATCTCAAACTGCACATCCTAATGTGCAGACATTTCAGAGGAAGGGCCATTTGTGTACAATTAATTTGGTGCTGTTTATTAAGTTGGCAGCAGAAGAGAGTCTGTAGGGCAAGGCTCTGAGCTGTATAGTAGGTCACATTTGCAGTGTTATTCTCTCAGAATTCCTGGATTGCCACTGACTTAACTCTCAACAAACATCTGCCATGAAAGGGTAAGGAAGAGAACTTTGTCCTTAAACTTTTGCTGACTCCAGTTAATGAGTAATTCACATACCTCTCATCTACAATCTGGAAACCGTCAGTTGCTTTTAATTGTTGATGTGGTGAGCATCAAGGTCCTGGTATGACAGGAAAGGAAGTGCAATGACTGCAGCTCTGCTGGGCCCCTTGAAATATACGACTGTGCACTTGGTGCTGTGGGATCTTCTGTGACTGTTCGTTCAATTGACAGTGCCTATGATCTGACATGACACATAATACATTATTTAAGAAACAGTTGTCTACAGGAACATAAAACAAAAGCCTCCCTGCTTTTGTCGGTTGATCTGATACCAGCAGTTTTTATTATTGCACGGGTGGTTGATAAAGTAAATAAATAAGTAGATAAGTAAAAAGAAAGCTCTTCTGTGGTCGTAAAATCATAGGCATAAAGCACACGGATGAACCTAATCCAAGCAGAAACCTGAACACAGTGGAATAGTGTAGCTTTAACTATCATTTCCTAATACAGAAAAACCTGCCATGACAGAATCACTATTTTGTCACCTTTGTCCTCCTAACCTTTGGTACTTTATTGTGGAGAGCTCCTCAGTCTGAAGAGATAAGCTTTTTATTCATTTATTTGTTTGTTTACTTATTTTAAATGCATTTATTTTTAAATCCAACCTATTCTCATCTTAGAAAGAATACTATGTGTTTTCTGATGAATACAAGAGCTGAAGGGCAAATATATGAAATAAGAAGGAATCCAAGGTGTCTTTGACAACTACACACTGGAATAAGTGATCTGCTACCTGAATATCTAAGGGTGCTACTAATGACCTGCTTCAGTGGAAACGAACATGATTCCATGTGCAGCAGTCTCAAGACTTTACCAATGCTGGGACAATACACAGTGTTTTTCTAACCGTCTCCCATGAATCCATCCTATATCCATGTTCTTCTAGCCTCATTTTCCGCAGGGAATGAAATTTGTGAAATCAGCAGCAGGATTGAAGACAGAGGCCCCGCACAAGTGGCCTTGCTAGGAGAGAGCTGGGAGAGCCTGGCTGCTCCATATGCTGCTTGCTAATGTCACTCGCCCACGTGCAGCTCTGGCCTCCCTTGATCCGTGAGGCAGAGGGCTTATGGACGGTGCAGCCAGTGTTTCGGCCAAGGAAGGAGAGCAAGGGGAAGTCGCACATGTTCGCCTCTGTTCCACAGAACAGCTTGTTTAACAATAAACTTCCAGTTACTCTCATTGCCCTGTGACTCCTGTGATTTCTGAAGCGCCCTGCAAAGAGGCAGATCCACCTCTCCCCCTAAAGGCAGACAGGCAGTCCTCCTCACGCCCATCCCTAGGCTAGTCCTGCTGACCTCCCTTTGTGTCTACTCAGGAGGAGTGGAAGAAAACTCAGAACAGCTTCCAGGACTCTGGAGATAAGAAACAGGCTTATTCTTTGAAACCATATAAAAAAACCCACCAAGAGTTGGATGGAAAGTACAGCCTAGTTCAGAGTTTCCCTAGAGAAAATCCTGACCAGGGAAAGTTTAGAAGCAGCCTTCCCCTCCCCTAGCACTGGGAGTTTCAGTTTCCTTTTTTTCATATCTTGCTTTCTTGCTTCACATATTTTGCTGCAGAAGAGCAGCTGAGTTTGCAAATACTTTTGGAGGAAAAGGGCTGTTTTCCTTGAAGCAGTGCCTCTCCTACGGGGAAAAACCATGTGCTTGAAGCATGTCAGCTCCTGTGTTTAAACTAAGAGAGGAGGAATGCTTTTCAACATCCCCTTGGCAAGAGTGCACACTGTTCACATTTCCCAAACCAAGCTGAAGCCTGCCCCTTTACGCACACTTATTTTTCCACTTCTGTGAAGGGAAACTAATGACCTCAGACCTGAGCGTGCTTCAGCCTCCTCTCGCCTCTATCTGGCCAGCCCATTTGGGGCAAGATTTCTGTGGGTTGGCCCATAGCCGGGCTAGTCATTTACTCTGCATTTGTCACTGTGGGTTTCTTTGCAAGCCAAGGGAGGTTTTTGAAGGGAAAATGTGTAACTCTGTGGGACTTGTAGACACGTGCATGAAAGCTGAGTGCCTCGGATGCACCCTTCTCAATGTGCCTGACTCGTGGGAGCAAGAGAGCTATCATTTCAGTGAAGAACAGATGGGAAATATATTAGCTGGAGCCCTCATCTCTCCAAGATTTCCTTCAGCAAAATGTGCTTGCTTCTGTCTTCTCCATAAGGACTCTATCATCATCTCATAGAGGAGGAAGCAGCAAGAGTTCATATTTTCTCTCCCTCTAGAGAAAACCACTGGGATTTACTTGTTACTGGTACCTATCTTCTAGGTAATAGATTCAGGTATTTGAAACAGGAAAATAGAAAAATAGAGCTCAGAGACTGTTACATTTATTACGTCTGTCAATGAAGATCAAAGCAAAAAGCTTTAAAAAGCTTTCAACAGTGAGGTTCCTGGTGAAATTGCTGCCTGATTTCCCTTATAACATCGACCGGAGTTTCCAACGGCATTACCCACCCACTGAGCTTGCTGGGCTGAGATGGACTTTTATGTGCTGAGGTACTGCCAGGCTAACTTCTCCTCTTTTTTAAGGTGATTTGGCTGTACAGTGCCCAGCCTGGTGTGTCCTCAAGGAACCTGGTTTTTGAAAGGGGCTGACTGTACACCCTCTACCTGTCAAAACCCAAAAAGCTCCTAAAAGTCTTCTGACCATCTTGAACTCAGTAGCCTAAAGACAATGGCCACATCTGCTTTCCAAAAATAACACGTCAGCAACTTTCAGAGTTTCACGATTTATAAATGCTTATGTGATCAACCTCAGACTTCCTCAAAAATTCTCCAGGGAGAAACAGCTCTCAGATATCACAAGGAAAGGAGTTTTTCTTTCTTTCCTTTATTTTTTTAGACATCTAGAGGGGATGTCCAAATGGTTCCTCTGTGGGGAGTTGCAGTCGTTTGTTTGTATGGATAAAATTTGCAGCATATAATTTAGTCAAATTATGTCATTCTAGTGCTTGCTTGTTTCAAAGGACAAAAGCACTGAGAAGGGATGCTTCTTCTAGATCATGAACGTTTATATGGGGAGCCATGCATGCAGCATAGTATGGTATAGTTCAGATTATGCAGCTATGCTGTAAATTCCTGCTTAGTCAAGTCACAGGGTCTTCCTCATGTTGCCACCTGAAGCTTTAAGTGTGGTTTCAGAAATGCCACTGAATTTGGCCAGGCTTTTTCTTCATAGACATTATGTTATCAGAAACATCAGGAAAAAAGAAAGAAGTTGAGAAGGGATTTCAAGAGGCTGACAAACACTTTTTCCTGACATTTTGTCAGATGAGAGAGATTATTTCAGCACCTGTTTTGATACCCTTCATACTGGCCCATGGCATCCCAATATTGTCTCTATAACAGGGTCCTTCACCTGATGTGCCAAGACCAAAATCAACCAACGGGTAGTTGGAAAAATAGGAGTGACTTAAACAGATCTACTGGGAGGAGCGCTGGCTCCTGCACGTAGGGATTTTCCCTGTGACGCGCTGAACTTCAGAATAAGTCCGTCTTGGGGATTCCCCCGTCTGCCTCCAGAAATACTGCTGTAGAAGCTGTAGCTCCTTCACTCCGCTCTCACTGCCCTTCCTGCTCAGAGGCGCGCTGCTGCTGCTGCTGCCCTGTGGTTTAAGGCAGCATGTCTTTGATAACCTCTGCTCGGCTCTTCATCCTGTGCAACGGTGAGTGGGGAGCCTTGCATTTTTCCTTCCGGTCTTTAACTTATTTTGCGGGGGGGCTGTCTTTTGAGAAGCCCAGATGCCTCCTCAATCTCTTTTAAAACCATATGTAAAATCTGTGCTTTGCAGTCTGGTGCTTGATCCATGGGGCTTCTGTGGCTGTGCCAGATGTTGCTGTGAGATGTGCGGAAGAAGTGCTGCTGCCCTGCAAAGTTCACCAGGACTCCACAGTCACCTACCAGACAGTGTCTTGGTATAAAGTAAGAAAACGTTCAGGTTACTTGAGCAGTCTACTGTGCTTTCCTACCTGGTGCTGGCTTGTCTTGTACTTGTATGAGTTATTTTATGAAGAAGCATCCTCCTTCAATGCGGCAGAGAGAAAGCAGCATTGAAAGTGCTTGGGCTGATCAAGGAGTGTGGGCATTTTCCATGTTGTTGTAGACAGACTGTCTGAGCATGATCCTTGTATGGCTCCTGGCCTGTTTTTCTGTTTCACTATTGGTAGCCTCCAGGGATCAAAATTCAGAGGATGCCCTCTGTATAACCTACTAAATACCACTCCAAGTTTTCAGGATTCTTCTTTAGAACAAAAACTGATATTTAAACCTTGCAGCATAAGTGATGTTGCTTCTTGCTTAATCTCCTCCCACAAGTAGGGGTGGACTTTTTCTTTGAAATAGAAAAGCTAAAAAAGTCTTTATTACTTAAATCAATTTCTGTACTTTAAAAAGCTTTTGACTAGAGAATGAGCATTAAAGGGGGACATGTAGGTGGAGGGCTAGAAAATTCTGAATGATCTCTTTGCAGTCCTAGAAAAAGTCCAATGTTGGCTGCCCTGGTTCAGAATTCCCATCTGTAAAGCAGCACAGTTCTCCTCACCACCTACTTGCAGACTGGCTGCAGAGATCAATCCACTAATGAAGAGAAAGTACTGTTCAGCCTTTAAAGCTGAAATTGCTCACAGCAAGAGAGGCAGAGTTGTCCTGTGGCTGGAGAACTAGTCACTAACTTGCTCTCTGTATATCTGCATCTTGGCATATTGCTTCAGTTTAAAGCCTGAGGCACATTATTAGAAAAATAGGAGGCTTAGCTCTCTTGAATGGCCCACTCCCAGCCATGCCCTCCAGATGCTTGCCATGGGCCAGTGGCCATGGTTATCTGATTGCTCGCTTAGTCAACTTTGTACAACAGCAGAAAATCAGTTTAGGAATGAAAACGACATGGGCTACAGAAATGACTCACTTACTTACACATGTAATGGGAACCTGCCCATGAAGAAGCAAAAGGGGGAGCAGTAAAGGGAGGAGAGAAAGAGACCTCTCCTTGGTGGCCACAAACTGTTCATTTTGCTCTTCCAGAAAGTAAAAACACAGCCTTTAGTTTCCTCAGCCATTCAGTTAGATATAGTGTTTAAAATTTTGCCCCTGGTTGCTTCAGGCAGAGTTACGACATGGGGGAACTGAGGCTAGCACGTGCAGCCACATGAGGAAGACACAACATCTAAGCTAGTAAGTCATATTCTCAGCAGGAAAAGGTAACGTAGGCTTTGCACTGAAGAAACAATACTTCTTCCTCCCGTTGGTGGCAGCTAGAAGAGCTCCTTGCTGCTCGATGCCATGCAATGCAACCATGCCGTGGGTACTTGGGTACCCGTGTGCCTATTGCATCCAGCTGCTCTGGGCACCCCTGTGCTCTCCCTGCCTTTGTGTGTTGCTGTCCCCACCCAAAACCCTTCAAGGAGGAGGTAAAGGAATGGCAGAGCACAACCAGGCTACTTGGCACAGAATGAATCTGTTATTTAAAAAACAGCTACTGAAGGGTAATCAATAAACACCACATATATCCCCAAAGGGCTAATTAAAAAGTAATTCCAACAAATGGTATGAAATTTCAGACTGTAAAGTTCAAACAGCCGTTAGGCTACATCTTTTGTGTAAGGTCACTTTGAACTGTGCAGTAAAAGCAAGCAATTAACCTCTGCTTCTGCTGCTTTAAAAATTACAGTGACAACATTACAGTGCTGTGTTTGCAGCAGGTCAAGTGCTCAGCAAACAAATCCCTCCTCCCCACTGCATATTCTGAACAATTAAAGGTCACGTTTGTACGCTTTTTTGTGATCTGCTCGGAAAAAAAAAAAGATGCTATTTAAAAATACCCGACTTTTCAGTTCTGTGTGGAGAAATAATTGCTTAAGAGAGTGTTTGGGTGTCAAAATCCATCTGCATGTAATAAGGTAGTACCACATTCAGCAATTCCTTTGCTTGTGCTAATGACTTATACTGTAAATAGGTGTGCATGTGCTTAACCTCTCATGGGAGTAGTATCCTTGGAGCCAATTGGCTTATTTACATGCATAAAGTGTTCAGAATCAGAACCAAAATCAGTCTGAAGAAATAAAAGTGAGAAATTGTACTACAAAATAAGGATAAACCTTATACACTTAAAGATTTTAGACCTAATAGATTTAATATTAATCATCTCATTTTTGAAAGTCCACTGACTAAATATTTATAGTTATTATCATAGTTAAGTAGTTTTTAATGTATTTTAGTCTAATTTCTAATGTAAAGTAGTTCAGTCAAATTCTACTCAGACATCCATTCAACTACAAGTGGTCCCAACACATTCATGATTTAGAAAGGAAGGGATCAGAGGAAATGATTTCATGACTGAAACAATTCTTTTGCCTCACATGAGTTTGCACAATGTATCCTCAGCTATAGGGAAGGGAAGGGAAGGGGAAAGGGAACAGGAAAGGGAAAGGGAAAGGGAAAGGGAAAGGGAAAGGGAAAGAAAAAGGTTGTGTGATTGAATCACAGGGCTTTTCCATCTGAGCCTGCCTAGTATGTGACATGCAGTTCCTGTTTGGGTGGGGATTTTTTGTGTTTTTGTTTTCCCTTTGTAAAGCACAGAGTTCACTCACGTGCACACACATTTTATGTCTGTTCAAAGTTAACACTGGTATGTCTACACGACGCTGTATAGGAACCATATGGGTGTACCTTCAGCACTAATTGAATGTGAAAGTGCTTTTGTGCTGCAAAATATGCCTGCTGGGTGATTTCAGCTCCGTTGTGATTCATTATAGGTTGAGTATCAGGCATTGCCAGAATTCTAGATATTTTATTTTGGAAAATAAATTCCTGGTGGCTGTATATATTTTTCAGATCACTGATCTCCTTAACAGCCAGAAATTTCAACTTGTCCTTTATTCTTGGTGAAAGCTTAAACAAAACCAGTTTTACAATCATTCTACCCTCGGGAAGAAAAAGAAAGTTAATGTTACTACATTTCACTTTTACACTGACATCAACCTTGGACCTGAACCATTTTGATTAAAATAAAAAAAGTTGCTTTTATGGCAAAAATGGATTATATTGGCAGTTTGATTTACCTCAGGGCTGAAGGACCAACTTAGTCTGAGAAAAATTCTATGACAAAAAGTATTTACTGAAAGCAGAGAACATGAGTTAATAAGTCCTTGATCTCATGTGCACATGATAAAATCCAGTTCTAATTGATTAGCTGAGTTTAAGTACTGCAGCACAGGTGAATATCCTTTGTGTAGTGGCAGGATCATGTAATGGACCCAGTTTTCAATACCGTCACTAAACAGCCAGCTATGAGCTAAAGATGTGCCCCTCCTTCCACCTTGCCTTTAGTTCTCTGAAAAAGAAAAGTTTGTTGAAGGGCATTTACCTTTTCTGGCATAATTATTCTACCCATTTCTCAGAGATTGTCCAAACAGAAAACAGAGGAGTATCAACTTAGCCCTGTTTTCAGTTGAACCCTTTAATATCCATAGTACAGCCAGCACTACTCTTATCAGTAAACTCATAGCCAAGATAAACTCATAGCAATCAATCAGTTGACTAGTGGATACATGTGAGAAAATTGCACCCTCTTAGACCAAGCATTTCCATGCACAGAAAGTCTTGTGTCAGTCTTCAGCATTTCTTACGTGCCGCCTGGTCATGAAACATTTAACTGAAAACACTGTGCAAGTTATGTATTTTTAAGACTATTTTCTGCTGTCTCGTGAATCCATATAAGGGTGCAGATCACATTGTTGGAAATATTGGTATAGAGAGGGAGAGAGGAAAGAAAAAAAGGCTACATTTTTTTTTTCTAGTAAATTATTGACTATGACTTGGCCGTCTACTCCATAGCCTCCCCGAGCAGCCTGCCCCAGTGTTTGACCACCTTCACAGGAAAAAAGTTTTTTCTTATGTTTAAAACAGTTTTTGTATCTGAGTTTGTGCCTCTTAATGCTTCTTTCCCTGGGCACCACGGAGGAGAGACCTGCAGCCAATGCTCTGCCTAACTGCCCCAGAGGCTTCTCTCTGCAGGGCCCCTGCTGCCTCCGGGTCACCCTGGTGCCACCAGGACCGCCAGGGCCTTCTCTGCCCGGCTGCTCTGCAGCTGCTTGGCCCCAGCCTGTCCTGGTGCCGGGGCTGCTCTTCCCTGCCCAGGGGCCGGGCTGGGCCTTTCCCTGTGTTCAAATTCACAAGGTTCAGCATTGCCTCTCATTGCCCCGAAGGGGATGGAAAACAACAGAAATCGCCTTCAGGCTGGTTTCCAAAAAAGCCTGTCACAAATGTGCGACAATAAAAATAAACTCCCATTTCCTTTGTTGCTCACATTTCTTAACAGACGATTTTATGCAGACAGACAGAAGAATGCTGCCTGCTTGCAGCTCCCCCTTTTACAGCAAAAATCTTGCTCTGGTAATCCCTAGCAGCCACAACAACAAGTCATGCAAACAGATTCACTAGTATATATTCCCAGTGGTCCCCATGTGATTCATGAGGGGCATTCTGAATTTTGGTAGAGCCATTAACAGAAAAACATTGGAATCAGGGAAAGACCAGCTCCCTTTCCTTAGTCCTGGCAGTTAGCAGGAGTCAGCGGGCGCAGTTCAGCCGACACCAGGGCAGAAGGAAAAATGATACACAAAGAAATCGAGGCAGAAAACGTTTTGTGGCTGATTAAAGGAGAGGATGGTCTCTACACAGGTGGATTGCTGCCACCGACAGTGCTCCAAATCGATACCCTCTAAGCTGGTGTGGAATTAATTAGGTAAAGTCCCCAGCACTTACCTTGTGCCGCGCTGTCACCTGGAGGAGCCTTGGCATGAATTAGCACTGGATTATCATAGGAACTTGAGCTGCGAAATGATCTGCCTAGTGAGAGCCTGCCAAGTAATTCACAGGAGGTAGCAAACAAAGTGCCATCTTGGTAATTTTAAGTAGGTTTGGGGGAAAAAAATAGGAGGTATCTTCAACAGCATAGTTAAGAGACCGAATGATGACCTGACTGAACATTTTGTGGACGTCCTTTTAAGCACTGGGGATATGGGGACACACTGTGCAAATTGGTTCAGATATTTTTCTGCTCCTCAAGTAATTTAGAAAGGGGGGGTGAGGTTTTATGCTAAGACAATAAGAGACAAGATTTGGTTTGGAGCATCAGGGAAAGGTTGCCGCGAGCTCGGAGGATGGGTGCATTGCATGTGCAGAGGCTGGAAAAATGCCACCAGATGTCTCTGCAGCCTAAAAAATGTAGGGAAGATGCTGGGCACACAAGCAGCTCTGAGAACTGCCTTTGCTCCTCTTTAAAGAGGAAAGCCAGGGAAGCAAGAGGAAGGAAAATCTATACTGAAAATCACGAACTGTCCCTCCTTCCCCGGGGCAAAGGTTTGAGATCCCCAAGTGGGTCACAACTGATTTCTCCCCAGTTGATAGAATCAGATTAGGTCATAAGTTAACTTTTCCTGCTGCTTTGGAGAAACGTGTGTGGTTCATGCGGCCTCATGGACAACACTGTGGACTACCCGGAGCATGAGCCCTTCTGACCTACTTGTCTCACAGTCCTTGGCAGGTCTATAAGTATGCTTAAACTGAACACCTTAAGATAACTAGAGGCAACTATCCAGTATCTCAGCATCCTCTTAAAACAGAGAAACCAAACCATTAAGCAAGAATTTTCCTGGAAATGTCTGCCTTGTGGGGCATAAGTTGCATGGATTTAGCATATTCCTTCCTTACACTGGGAGTGGAGCTTGCAACTGTATAAAGTAAAGATCAGAATGTTTTCTGATTCCCAAGGTTCTGGCACAAGATAATAACATGGCTTACCAGCACCTAAGAAAGTAATGATTATTATTTTTTTTCCAGTGGAATTTTAAGTCTCATTTTCTTGGGGTAAATTAGGCCTGCAATCTGCATTTTAGAGCAAAGTTAAGAGCAGCCAGCCTGGTTCTCTTCAGTGCCCTGTGGGCAGCTTTGCAAGGAAGGGCAAAGGAGAATTTCAAGTTAGATCTGAGAGAGGCCAACTCTATCCATTTAACTGCTGTTGACTCACCTGTAACCAGACCTGAATCTACCCTATTTGAATTCCTCTGACTACCTCTCTGATATCATGCTGGGCCTTAAAATATCTAATCCCTGTAGCAAAGTGAAGACCCTACAGGCTGAAAACCACCATAGCTCTCTTGTTTCTGGGTTCAGTGTGATAGGGAAGAGAAGCTGGGGTGAAGGGGAATTAAGAGGAAGTAGGTGCTTTCTTCCCTACTGCTGCGTAAAGTGTAGAAAGCCCCGGGAAATTACGGCTCCATGCTTCAGTTGATGCACTAAAAAAGGCTTTCTGAGGAAAAGTTCTTCTCAGTGATGAAAATCTTGTGCCTCAGTCTGATTCTCTTGTTCCTGAAATGTTCCCCAGCTTACAGTTTATTTTATGCTGCTTTGGGCCTTCAAGGGTAGCAAAGCGTGAAGGAGCATTAGGCCCATATTTCTCTCTGGATTCCCAAGCACATTTTCCTCATGCAAAACCACGAAAAGGAAACCAGATCCTCCTAGACTTAATGTGAGAGAATATTAATTTTAATAACTTGGAATGTGTTATACCCTGATGCAGTAGCTATATGGATACAAAATAAGCACCAACATGAAACCCCAAATTGTGTCTGTTAAAAAGCCCTGGCTTGCATTTGTTATAGGTTTGGCTGAAAAGCTTGGCCTTGGACTGCATGATCCAGCTCTGGCTCTGCTGGTCTGCAGAAAGATTGAATTCATTACTCAGAAACCTTCATGGAGGGCACGCTGCCTCCAATCCCAGGGAGCAACACTGATGAATAGGAATGGACATGGGCTAATTCAAACCTTTCTACCATCTTTCAAATTAAGTTAGTGATATGGCTCTTCTTTGCAGTGCCCAGCCTATTGTCATTTGCAATGTGTCCTACTGCCCCGCAGCACAAACTGTCCTGGGAATATGCTACATTCCTCCAGGATCTGCTCAGCAATGCCAAGGAATGTAGCTGCTCTGGTTGCAATTAAGAAATTCAACATACAAATGCTCCCAAAGTGCACCAAAACCTGCTCATGACCTTCAAACAACTGAGTCTGAAGGAATCGGAGCAATTTTTGCTTCTTGGTTCCAATAAAGACTCAAAGAGAGGCAGAAAAATACCCATTCCTCAAGAGATGTGCTGTGTTTTCAGGGGCCAGTTTCACAGGAACTGGCATGGGGAAGTACAAATTCCCGCAAGGACCTTTGGGCTTTGAGGTCGCTGGAAGGACATTAACCTCTGTGGGCAAAACTGATGCACCTTGGCGCATGTGCAGGCGTGGACAGATTTGATTCCCACCAGGGCCTCGCAGAGAGGGCACGGGAGGCCATGGGGGAGCCTGGCCGCTCACTGCCACCCTTGCTGGGGACAGCTGGGGCTGCCACCGAGCAGCGAGGGAGCCTGACCCATCCTGGGGACCGCCTGTCTATGTTTGCTCCAGAGGGCAAACCCTGCCACGTCATATTGCATCTTTACCGGATATCGGATGCAGTAACCCTATGTCCAGCTGAGGAAACCTTGTAAAATAATTACGTATGTGCATGTATGTACTTTTACATAGAGTGTGTATTTAAGCAAAAAAAAAAAAAAAGGCAAATTATCTTGGCTGTGAGCATGAAAGCATTAGAAGCCTCCATTTCTTTCTCTCTCCCCCACCTCTCCTCCTCCCTTCAGTCTCAAGTTGAGTCTTTCCGCTAAGCCTCAGGAGGACATCCTCGCTCAAGACAAGAAATGTATTTGTGTTTTCCAGATGGCTGGACACGGTGAAGGAAGAGCATGGAAAGTCCTGGATTTGGACTCTCCTGACCCACAGGAGCTTGGTGGGTCCCTGGAGCTCTCCAATGACACCCTCTTTTCACTGAGGATCAAAAACGCTACCAGCCACAGCAGCGGGACGTACAGGTGCACTTTGCAAGAGCAAAGCGGAGAACGCAATCTAAGCGGCACAGTCACATTGAGAGTATCAGGTATAGCAGAGACTCTCAACTCCCCATTGCTTTGCATGGCATTTTGTGAAGAAAGCAGTTTTGAAATATTTTACAAATGCCAGAACAGTGTAACATGTTTCTCTGTGTTTTAGGTTGCCCTGGAATACTAGAAGATGAAAAATTAAAAAAATACAAAACAGAGCTTTTCATGCTGACTTGCCTTGGGATTTTTTACTTACTGCTCATCTTTTTTACTTGTGTAAGTAATTTATTTTCTCACAAACAAACAAACCAACAACAACAAAAAATGTGTTATTTGCTAGTACCGCATGAACAAAACCAGTCAGAAACTGATTTTCATACTTAATTTATGACCAAGCCTTTAAATTCCCATGCAGTGTTTTAAAAGCCAAAAGGAAACTCAGGTGCACAGGATGGAGTCCCAAAGAGATAAAACATCTTGCTAAACCTGATCTGACTGAGAACAGTCTGTTATTTTCCCTCCTCCCACTGCTCATTTCTGCTTCCATTTACTACAAGTGTAAACTCAGTTTAAGAGCATAGCAGCAGCTCCTAAGGTTTCATTCCTGGGCAGCATTTTTTTGAGAGAGAGGCACTGGCTTCATTTATAACATTGCTTTGTGTGACAGTACAGTGGAGAAATTCAAGTCCACCTATTTTTGCCTCCATTTCTTTACCTGTAAAATGGTGACAACTTCACCTCAGATGGACTTTCTTTTTTTTGTGACATTCCCTGTTTGTTGTTAAACAGATATGTAAAGATCCTTGGAAAAGAATTAATTTGCACCTGAAAAGTAACATTATAAGCAAAGGCAATGATAAGAATTTGGTAAGGCTTGTTACCCCTTTCTTTAAGTCAGCTTTGCAAGGACAGTGAACAGAAATGAATAAGTACCAAAACATCTCAGGAATGCAACAGCAATACTAGTCCCTTCTTACAGGAGTTTTAGCTGTATGGTCTATTCTGCTTTTGTTAGGGAAGATGGCGAGGGGAGGTATCTGAGAAGCTTTGGTGGCAGAAGGGAGACTGCACGTGATGTTAGTGAAGCTACCTACTCGCACAGGAAAATCAAGATATCTTGGTTCATGCCCTTGAGGTAACGTAAGCCTTGGGCTGCAATACAGTGCAATACCAGCTGTATTTCCAAACTTGTTTCACTCCTTCCTCCTTGTTCCTTTGGGATTGCTATGAGGCAGAGTTACAGGTTGGCTTTATTAAAAACAAAACAAAAATGGCCCCAAAGTGCTGGGTGGTCATTTTTAATCTTTCACTGTCTTATATTGGCCTTATTGTTTTGATCATCAGCACATGAACCACAACTGTTGATTGGAGAATATCTAATTAGCTGCAGCTAAAAGTATCTTTTCATGTATCTTCAGGGAGCAATTAAATTTATGCCTGTCTCTTTTTCAGACTGACAATTCTGCCAGTAATTTGTGCTGTTCAGACGAAAGTTTGACAAGATAAATCTTGTAGGAATTTGTTAGGATGAAAGTATGAAAGCAAGGATATCAGTCAAAGACAGATACCCCATTCTGCTTAGTGTGTCCTGAAAGAATCCCAGATCTCTAAAGAAACTTCTCCTTCTCATACATATAAAAAAGGTCTAGTTTAAGTGGTGCAGTTAAAAAAAAAAAAAAGCTAAACCATATGCTGTGATAACCATTTTAACAGAATTACATATTCCTTACTCTTGGGTGAGAGTCCAGTCTCGGATATGAACTTAGCTTTCAGCAAAATTTAATATTGCCCTGATCTCACAAAGGAACCTTATTATTTAACGTGCCTGTTAAGTTCTTACAAGTCTCCTTGTCCTCTCTGTACCTAATCCCCACCGAACTCAACACTGACATTAAGTTTAAGACTGGTGGCAGGACTGGGGCTTTGCTTTGACAACTTGATGACAATATTTCAGACACTGGCTTGTATTGAAGGCAGGTGGAAGCAGACTTGCAAGAGGTTGGTGCAAAGCCTGGTTATATGAAAAATTAAATATAAGTTTCCTTTTGTGGCTATTTTTTTTTATCCTGTAAAGCTCCTGCACTGTGCAAGAAATAGCAGCTTTTCCACTCATTTTTCACTGGAAGCACCCAGTAATGGAAAAGGTGTTGTAACTATGTTGAGAAAAGAGAAAATCAAATCTCTCAATTTTAAAACCTTCCTTTCCGTTTTTTTTTCAGACATGTCTAAGAAAAGATAGTATGTCTCCCAATCATCATAAAAACAAAAAAGATGTGAAACACATGCTCACCCTCATCAGTGCACGTGAAATGACAACTTTCCAGGATTTAAACAGTGACAGCACGTACAAAAATCAGCTTAGTCCCATTTCTGTCTAAGTTGGTGTTGTTGACGGCACTGTGGGCTCATCAGTAAACATGACACAAGACGGAGAGCTGAGTGGTATGGAGAGGAAATAAATGCTAATATATTGCCTCTTCAGGACAGCCTGATGGTATGGGCAATCTATGAGTGATCTGCTTGAGCTGGACAAGTCTTCAAAAGGCATTGGTATGCACTACAGCAGCTCTCTGGTGTTTGATGGCTAATGAAGACCACTGCAGCTGTATAACTACATTACAATGCTATTACGAAGATGGAATCAACTTCATTTCACGTCTCTTGTTCTGAGACTACTGACTACTACTGTGATGCAACGATCAGGCTATACGGAGGCCATGGCAGTGTAAAGCCAAGAGATTAAGTTTTTCACTGAATTAATAGCTCTCATCTTTCAAAAAAAAAAAAAAAAAAAAGAGGAAAAAACTCAAACACAACAGTTGCTGTGGTATTTTCAGAAAGCTAAGTGTGCAGGCTCTGTCCTCCAAGCTCTTGTTTTGGATTGAGTGCCTTTACTGCAAATGAGATGGAACTCGTAACACAATATCAGCTAATCATGAAGAGGTAACTGTACATTGTAAACTTGCATGAACCAAATCAACATTTTTAAATCTCAGCATGACAGACATACTGAAATGTAAGAGGGAAAAAAATGTAAGAAGAGGGAAAAAAAGACATTCTGAATTTCTTCCTGAACTGAATGGAGCTTTTCATCTCTTCAGGAGGGGTAACTGGATTTCCACAATGGATCCGTCGGTTATTTCCAAAGATAGGAAAACTCTAGATAGGTCAATCCAAAGGAAGCTGCAATAAGGTTGCTAACCTTAAATCAACAACAAAAGATTGAGGCAGTATGTCATACTGAGGACATGGAAAAATTAAGTCTTTTGGTTTTTATGAACTATAAAACACAATGCATGTAATGCCTATGTTAGTGCAGTTACGCTAGTGATGGACAGGGTCATGGCTTATAAGAAATCAGCCATATGTATCTTTGGGAAATATTGAGGCAGCCAGGAGATACAGCAACAGAAGATGAGGTGAATGTGCATCTGCTTCTGGTGCTGACAGTATACAGTCTGTATGAAATGAGGATAAGAATAAAAACTAAACTGAAACAAAGAGTACAAAGGAGGGAAGGCTTGTCCTCTTGGACTAAAGAGAGCAAGAGTCTAGAGTTTAAACACTAAGGCATCTCCCTTGTCAGGTTGCTGGTGCAGAAGTTGAAGCAAGAGGAGCCTAAAGTGATTGTACGTGCTTTTGCTGAGGAAGGAGTAAAAGCATGAAAGTGTTCAATCACCTAAGGATGCAGATGACGACCTTTTTTAAAAAAAAAAAAACGAGAAAGAAAAAGGAAAAGAAAAAGAAAATGAAAAAGAAAAAGGAAAAGGAAATGGAAAAAAAAAGAAAAGAGAAAAAAAAAGAGAAATCCTTCAAAAGCTAAACTGATTTTCAATGCAGTCCAGAGTTCCCAGCCATGTAGAGGATGCTCTATCTATAATTCTTTGACTAATTTTGAAGCGTCGATGGGAGGGAAGGACCATGAGTCAGTCAGCAGGGCCTCTGGGAGCCAAAAGGATGTCTACACTGCTAGACTTCCAAGGGCCTGCTGTCCATATCATACATATATGATATGTAATTTACTGAGGGCATGGTAAATTAAGGACATGTATGCTTTTTTTTTTTTTAATTGATCAGTTTTACATTTAATCCATGTAATATACTTGAAATAAAAACTCAGAGGTAACCTACCACTAGTTTTTCCTGGGTGCCACATATGACAAAATAAAATTAGAAATAGTCTGTATTGTTTGTGGATTATTTTACAACTAATATAGCTACATTACATAACATAGAAGCCCGATCAAGTTGTTCCTGTAAGACATAAAAAAAAAATGCATACCTGATTAAGGAATGGATATTTTTATACATTTCTAAAGAACTAAGATAATTTAATGATGATTTTTTTTTCTAAGCTCACAGGACAGTTTAAGGGCCTCTGTTCCATATTGACAGGAAAGTCAATGGAAACAGAAATGTTTGTTCTATCTGTGTTCACTTATAAACACGGTGCATCCTCATGGATGATTCATGTGTTTAGCTGGCAGTAGCATGAACTAAACATGCACATGGAGTAGCCAAATAACTGACCTGAGGTATTTGAGTCTACATATGGACAGAAGATCTTAAGAGCTGACATTTATAAGATGAAGGGAAGAAGGGAACATTCATTAGAAAGGGACTGATAATTAATCATCAAGAAAGGCCGGAACACATTTGGGATTGTTTTGTCAGATGTACAAATAAGATCAGAGCAGATAGGAGGAGATGAAAAAAGAGACTCTATGCCCATTTTTTCTTTTTTTTTTCTGAGCCAGAATGTCTCCCATACAGAAGGTCTGCCGGAAGCAACAACACTGGGAGTCAAATTTCAATGTCAGATATTTCAGTCTGGTTGATTCTGGAGTTTTGTTTTAGGCCCACTGTGCTACAGAAGTGATTATGTTCAATGCCACTTAAGGAGTTTAGCCTTTCTAAGCAGTAGGAAAGCCTTGTGCTGAGGTGCTTGACCAAATCAAAAGCTCATAAGAAACAGGCAAATTTATAAAGTGATGAAGGTAGTTACACACCTAGTATTTCAAAAATGCAAACAAACTACCATAGCATTGCAGGACAATAGTTATGATTAACTAAAAATACTGTAAATGAGAACTAGACAACTGAAAAGACCTAATATGTTGGAGACACTTTAGCATTGACCAAAAAAAAAAGTCTCGGATTAAGATAACAGAACAAGATAGATTTTTTTGGTTTAATATCTTAGAAGAGATGGTGATCTTTCTTTCCTCATCAATATCGACCTGTAGGTCTAAATAGTCTATTTTAGAATTACTGTGCCAGCTAACCTGGTATGCGCATGGTAGAGCACATGTACATTTTCTTAAGAATTCGGCACTTCAATATTGGAGTGTATTTGTGTATTGCACAATCTATATGGGATAGAAATAAATTGGAAAGAAAATTTTGTTTTCTTCACCACCATCTTCTTAATATTGGTTCCTGTAGTTCTTCAAGATACTACAATTGCATATGTATATGTATTATAAAGCTTCATCGCTTTATAAATACAGTACAGCTGTACTTTATAATGCTTTCTCCTGAAGCATCTTGAAGTGCTTTACAGTCAGGAATGCAGTGACTCTCAATGATCCCTGAGGTGGGAAATATCATAATCTATATCTTCCAAATAAAAGCTAAGACACCCAGTAATCATGAAGCCCTCTGAGAGAGTCTGGGTCAGAGTTAGAAGGAGATCCAAGATTTCCTGGTTCTCTTATAGATCCTTTAACCTCAGAAACTTTTTTGTTAATATTTGTTACTTTTTAAACTTTTTTGATAGTATTTTTCCCCCATAATCTGCATTACTGCATTTTTATTCAGAAGTGATCCATCCAGGAAATACATAAAATTACATACACAGTTTTCATTTGTACACATTTCATTAAGGACTACACAGAGAAACAGTGTACCACAGGAGGAGATTACCCCGATGAGAAATCACAGCAGTCACACACTGCAGCTAAATGAATATCCAAAATGGCAATAAGGGGAAGCTAAAAGACATAATCCATGAAATGCTGAATGTATGAATTACAGCCCTTAGCTAAGCCTGATTTGTGTGACTAGCGCTTACCCAGCAGATAACCCAGGCTGGCTGCGACCTTGACAGCACTGCAATAGTAATATTTTGTGTTAATGGCTGAGCAGTTCTCAAACTATTTTTCCCGAGTAAGTGCCACATGTATGCCTATATTTGAAAACATGCATCAAAGTATTCCTTGGTATGTGCTTGAGAAGGCTACAGAATATATGACTCCCTATGTGATAACTGTTTTCTTTCCTTCTTTCTCTTACTGTTGATAATGTAAGATTATTTTGGGGGACATAAACAACATTTCTCTCGTGCGTGGGTTCACTTACTCTCCTCTCTGAGTGCAAGGAGGGCAGTGGTTCCTTGCAGATGGGATCTTGTTCCAAGTCCACTGCGCAACTGCGAGTATTTAGTGACCTTCTCAACAAGTAAGTCTGTCCTTTGGAAACCTCAGCTGATTTTCCTCATCTCTGTATGTGAAAAACAACACCTTGACATATACTGCAGACAATGTCAGCGGCTACATTTTTAAAAGTATATTGGAAGTAATTTTCCTCACCTTCTTTTTAAGTAAATATCGGAAAAACCCAAACTCTTAATCATTTTTGGAACAGTCTGCTGAGGAGGTTAAAGACCTACAAATAAACACAATATCAACTTTTTCTGTTTTACAATCTGTTCTTTCTTTATTTGTCTGCCAAGACCTATGTTTGCACTTCTCTGCTTTTTGCTGACTGCAGTTGATATTGCTTCTACATAGCACTGTGGAAAGACTGCGGTTAATTCTCTAGAGCGATCACGTAAATCCTGAAAAATCCACCAAGGGAAGGGGTGGTGGTGAGACTGACATGGGTCGCGGCAAGGAGCGGTGAGTCCTTTTAGGACTTCCTCAGCTCAAGGCGGACAAGTCTTCCCATCATTTCATGGAAAAGCTTACCATGTCCCAGCAGCCGACTTGCGTATGCATTTATTACACTGCAAATAGGCTGCCTGGGCTAATTTGTAAAGTTCATTCTGTTTCAAGTTTTCCACATTGGCTGATGACAGACATTGCAGCGAACGCTGAAAACTGCATGGACAGATTGAAGTCAAGGGGCGATGATGATGAGAAAAGACAAGTCCTAAGGAAAGAGCACAATGCACAATGCCAGCAAAACAGCAAAAACATTGACTTTTCTGTCTTCAAATTCTTTTTCTTCTGTGTAAGGAATAAGAACTTTTTTTTTTTTTTTAAGTATTTTCCTCAGTTTACATGTCTCTTTATAAAGGGAGAAAATGAGCTACGTGAGAGCCAGGGATCCTGCAGGAATACTGGCAATATTTATACCATGATGCCTACATGAAGCTGAATGGAAGTTTATAATCAAACCGTCTTTCAGATGAGAAAACAGGAGGTTTCAACTGTAGACATTAACATTAAAGGAAAAAAAAAAAAAAAGGTCCTTACAATCAGGGAAACTGGTTTAATAAAAGCTGGTAGGAAGAGAGAGAGAGAGAGGGGAGTCTGACAATGCTGTGGTCTAGAGCAAGCACCTGCAACACAGTTGTGTGACAGTTTTCACCCACTCCTCTCTGCTATTTTCATCCCAGATGAATTCCAGCCAGTGCAAATTCATTCTCACTTCTCTTCTCAGACTTGGTATCAACACTGATTTAATCACATTCCTTTACGTGACAAGCTGGAAGTATAGGGTTATGTGTGAGGTAGGACAATTCCATCCCTTTCCCCTAGCCCACGCCTCCTGTGATGTGGTCTGCTGCTGCCTAGCAGGGCATCCCAGCCCATGGGGCTGTGTCAGGTACCCTGCACAGGTGGCATGCTGCTTCCATTGCTGGAAGGACAATGGAAGCAGTACATACCTTACAGGTATGCACTGAGCACAGGAGCACATCAGCATCCGGGACCATAGGGACAGAAGCATAATCATTAGATTGAATCAGTCCTTCCACTCAACACTCCCTAGACTACATCTAGATACTGCGTCTAGATTTAGTCACCCAGTACAAGAAGGATATAATAACTTGGAATTCAGCTTGCTGAAGACTCAAGACAACTGGGGCTGAAGCACTTGTCCTGTGAGGAGAGGCTGAGGGATTAAGGTTTCTTCAGCCTGGAGAAGAGACAACCCTGAGGGGACCTGACTGCAGTCCCACAGTGCCTAGAAGGAGGTTATCAAGAAGATAACAGAGTCCGCTCTTCACATGGTGGAAGGATGAGAGGCAAGGGACATAAGTTCAAAGCTTACGTGCCTTTCAACCTGAGTATAAGAAAAAGCTTTCTCCCCAGTGAAAACAACTAAACTGGGGAAGAGGTTGTTCACAGAGACTGTGCAGTCTCCATCCTTGGAGGTTTTCAAGATCCAGCTGGAGAAAGCCCCTGGTTTGATTCTGTAGCTGCACTTGCCTTGAGCAGAAGGTTTTACTGGACACTCCTAACCAAATTATTCCATAACCCTATGAGGCTAGGCTCTTCATGCTCAATTATTCAATGCTACTTTACTTCCATCATGGAATGAACTCTCCACTCCAAGATATTTGTCCTCTGCCAGAAATGCTCGTGTTTCCCAGAAATAGACAATTAATCCTTGGGCATTGGTTTAAAAAAAAAATAGAAAAAGAAAAGCTAACCAAAATCATGGTATTGTCTACAAGAAACTTGATTTCTTAGTTGACCTCTTAGCTCAAGTGCAAATGCACAAGAATGAATGAAACAGTATCAGAAAGACTTCTCTGTATTCTGTTTTTTCTCAGTGTGAAACACTTCTATAGTTACTCTTGCAGAAACTCCTGGTCTGCAACACTTTCATGCTTGAAATTCTTCAAGTGTTCATAATATATTTTAATAAGGGTAATTTTTGCCCACATTTCATCCATAGATCTTAGAACTGTGGATTAACAATGGGCAAATAATTGCACATGCAAGCATAGGCTCATACAGCCAGTTTTATGGATTTATTGTTTTCTGGTCTGCATGGCATTCAGCAACACGACATTTTAAGCTTAAAAAAGAAAAGTCAAAATTGTGGCACAATCATAGAGGGACCAACCTCCTAATTATAAGGCAAAGATACTTCTACAAAGACAAAGGCTGTGTAGATTCCCCTGACTTTGGGTAAACTAAGTGCCTAGAAATTCATAGAAACTAATGGAAAAGTTCAACGGGAGTGTTACTGTGAAGCTGGAAGCAAACTGCTCTCCTGGCTGAGGGAAGCAGCTTCTCCCTCTCTGTACAGCTGCTACAACTCCCACCATTAGGCTCTTGACTCTTCCAAGAGCCAAGAAATTTGCATCACAGATGAGGAGCTGTGACCCTTCTGGTAGGGTGCCAGGCTGATCCTGAGGAAATATCCTTCATCCAAATGCCTCTTGACCTGCATTTAGCTGGACCTAAGTTACAGAGGAACTCATTATCCCTGTCTTGCTATCAAGGTGTAGCACAAGGAGGACTACAGTAAAGTCTATGAAGTTCTCATACATTGTGATAAATACTCCAGACAAACAGATAATCTATTTGGGTCTTTCTAGAGGCAGTGTGGTGGCTAACTAGAAGTGGTAGGTTTGCACACTATATTAGCCCTTCTGCTAAGCATACAGAGGGGTATTGACAAGCAGAGCAGTTTGCTATGCTCTCTCTGCTACTTACTATACAAATACAGTGAAGTGGATTAGCATCCAAGGCAGTTGTGACAGGATCACTACTCTCTACTTCAAAACAGCTACCTCTCTTGAATCCTTCTTCCCGACTCATCCCAAGAAGCCATCATCTAAAAACACAAGAAACATGCCTAGAACATTTACTGCAGTTCCTAAATAAAAAAGTACTTCAGCAAAATTTGCAGTGACCCCAGAATAAGAGATTCTCCTCTAAATTCGTGCTTCCTGTCACCGAGGCAGGTGCCAAATCTCCCGGGTTTGTCTTCTCACAGCTTCTTTCCATTTCATTCCATCTTAACAGCTTTAAGTGTCTCTGGCAAATTGTGCTAGCACATTTCCATTAACATTATCAAAAACAAAACAAAAAAAAATTCAACTCTACTGACAACAGCTGTCGGAGTATGAAGATTAATCTTTATATAGCATACAGAAAATGAATCTGTCCTGCATCTTGCAGCAGAGCCCGTACTTCGTTTCTGCTCCTTCTCAACAATGACATCGTCAATGCCTTGGACGAGGGCACAGAGTGCACCCTCAACAAGTTTGTAGGTGATACAGAACTGAGTGGAGCGGTCAATACACCAGAGGGCTGTGCTGCCGTTCAGAGGGACCGAGACAGGATGGAGAGTTGGGCAGAGAGGAACCTCATGAGGTTCAACAAGGACAAGTGCAGAGTCCTGCAACTAGGGAGGAATAACCCCAGGCACCAGTACAGATTAGGGGTCAACCTGCTGGAAAGCAGCTCCACAGAGAGGGATTTGGGAGTCCTGGTGGACAAGTTAACCATGAGTCAGCAATCTGCCCTCCTGGCCTGCATCAGGAGGAGCGTTGCCAGCAGGTCGAGGGAGGGGATCCTGCCCCTCTGCTCAGCTCTGGTGGGGCCGCACCTGGAGTACTGGGTGCAGTTCTGCGCTCCCCAGCACAAGAGGGATGGGGAGCTTCTCGAGAGGGTCCAGCATAGGGCCACAAAGGTGATTAAGGGACTGGAACATCTATCTTATGAGAAAAAACTAAGTGAGCTGGGCCTGTTAGCATGGAGAAGATTGAAAGGGGATCTTATCAATATGTACACAAACCTGAGGGGAGAATGTAAAGAGGATAGGGCTAAACTCAGTGCTGGCCAGGGTCAGAACAAGGGGTAATGGGTATAAATTGAAACACAGGAAGTTCCATCTCCATATGAAGAAGATCCTCTTTACTGTGAGGGTGACAGAGTCCTGGAACAGGCTGCCCAGAGAGGTTGCGGAGTCTCCTTCTCTGGAGATCTTCCAAACCCGCCTGAATGTGACCCTGTGCCACGTGCTCCAGGTGTCCCTGCTGGAGCAGGGGGGTTGGACTAAATGGTCTCTGGAGGTCCCTTCCAACCTCAAGCATTCTGTGATTCTGTAATTACTTTCATGCAAAAATCACTGTTAATATGTTCACATCACTATTCTCTCAAGTCTCACAATTCATGTTGTAGACAGCAAACTATTTCTCTTCCTGACAGCAGTGCAGAGGACAAATGTAGTTACTAACCCCAAATTTCTAGGAAACACAAAATACAGCTTTGCTCCATTTTGTAGAAATACTAGAGGGTTTCATTTGCAGTCCATTCTTGTTTATGGTTGTAGCATGGAAAGAGTTAAAGTCTTGTCGCATTAAACTGTGACACACAAGTGAATGCACAGGAGGCCTACCCTGACATAAACACAATGGCATGGCAAGTGTTAAAGCTTCATGTATATTAAATTAGGGCTTTTAAAACCATCTCAGTTGGGAGCAATTTTGGTAAATTTTTAAACATTTATTGCCAAGTCTTCTTCTCCTCCCCCAACCAAAGTAGGTTTTTTAGAATCAGTCACTTGGAGTGAAGAGGAAAAAGAAAAAATAAAACATTGACACTTGATTTAGTCGATCCATCCATAAGCATAAACATGCCTGAACTGCCTTCGGATTTTTCTTTTACTAAAAAGCATGTGGAAGCAATTACCTGAATGTAAATGTGATAAAGAATGGATGAAATGCAAACCAAATGATGCCTTATTACTTAATATAGAGAGACTGTTCTGCGAGATCAAAGTTCTGCAGCACTAAATGTAATGGACTTCACTGGAGAGAAATGCTTCAGAGATTTTTGCTTAAAACATAGCTGCATTTTGATGAAATGCTAACTAGACAAAATTGGGATGTGTTTAAGAGTTAGCCAGAAACTGACCTGCAATCGTCAATATCTTTTCTCTCTTCCCATCTCCTCCCTCTCTGAGCAGTCCCCAGAGGCCATGGGGATGGTGATATGAAGCTCTTCTGGCTTTCATCCTGCACTACATGACAGGGGTGAGAAGTCCTCTATTGCTGGGTGTGAAAGGAGCGTCATCACCCACATCCCCTGTGCACACCAGGAAGGGAAAGATGTGCTCCAAAGGCCTGTGCAGCCCCCCTTGCCCAGGGGCCTCTGCACTCCCCAGCAGCCACACTGCGCCTCATGGCTGCCTCAGCACATTTTTTTGTCCTTTGAATCACTAAGGAAAGGAAAAACACTCCCTTAGCATCTCCTAGGAGCAAAAACTTACAAAAGAACTGAAAGGGAGAGTCATTTCCAAATATTTTCCTACCATGGGCCATTTATTAAGGTACAAATCCCATCAGCGTCTGTTCATGGAACAGACCTTCCTCACTGCTAGTTTTACTTCTACATAATTTAATATTTACATTTTTTAAAGGCACATCCAATGGATGGGGACAAGATAGGCTGGAAAATTATGTGGTAGCTTCTGCAAATCTCTGCCAGAAGAGCTCAACTTGTCCTCTTGCTCTGACCATCTTCATGTAGACTGGGCCATCATCTTTGTCACAAGTCCATACAGTATCTAGTACAGTGATTGATAATGCTGGGTCCTACCATAACAAATAAATAAGGAATAAAGTTAGGTATCCAAGTCATGCCTAGAGAAAGTGACCTGACATTGGGCTGTAAACATTGATTTAAAAAAAAAAAAAAAAAAAAGCCTCTAAACTAGACACAGTGGGTCTTGAGTTATTGAAAGGATTAAAAAATAATGCAAGTTGAAAGAGCATGCAGAGAATTAATGCTGTCTACCCCGCACAGCTCTAGCTTTTTAAGAGAAATCATGTATGTTAAACTCCTGAAGAGACTATTTTCTTTTGTTTTTCAATTATTTGCAATAATAGAGAACATTGTGTAAATCAGCTTGATTCTTATGCCTCCCATAAAACCCAGGGTACTGTACCTCATTCATGTTAATTTAACAAGCTTGTAAAAAGAAAAAAGAAATAACCCATCATAATAAAATTGTGATTGAATCAGATGTGTTCCCTCCTCATCACTGACAAATTATTACGTATTGTTATTGAAAAGTCATTGTTATGCATTATTTTTGCATTGCCCAGAGTGTTCAAAGCAGCTTAAGAAGCAAATTCAAAACATACTTGCAACCTCAAAGAACACAGACTTTATGATGGTTTTGATCCTGCAAACACTAATTATTTCATTTTAGAGGGGCTATTCACGAGAATAAATATTAATATGTTACCAAGCATTTGCACTGTCAGATCATAATTAGATGTGAACACAACATGCTGTAAGACAAAAGAAAAGAAAAAGAGAAAGATTGGAAAGCTCACCTGAGTGAATTATGTTCTCATCCTGATGCTTCAGCAAATTTTCTCCTTTCACAACTTCTTTTCTCCAGTTTGCCTGGATTCACAAAATGAAGGAGCAGAGACAGCAGAGGATAGCAGGACGGAGGCCAAGGTCATGGTTATTGGCAATTCTGGCAGAGCAATCCAGAGTAATGGTACTGTGGAAGAAACAGCTATCGGCTGCAAGATTTCCTTTCTAGTACGACTTTAAACTTTTCATTGTTCAATCATTCCATTCCACCATTATTCATATCTTGCATAAAATTTGTCTCGGAAATGGCAAAAGAAGGCCTTGACTCTCTCCCACTCATCGCTTGAGCGACTCATTGGGAACCATTTCAGGCCAACATTTCCCAGTGGAGACTGGAACCTGGTTGGCAACTCTTTGTAAGCTCATTACTTTCATAACCTGCGGGCAATGGTCAAGTCAGAATAATTTACTACAGTATAGGTCATGCATTTTGGAAGTAATTTCACACACGCCAGAGCATCAGTGGCCCATCATCAAACCTACCTTTTCTTTTAAATAAAACATATTATCAGCGCCTCACAAGTTACCTTCCAGACAGATATCTCTTTTAAAGCACACTATGCAATCAGCCACATACGGCCCACTTTCTTCCTTGTTTCGGAGCCAAACAAAAGTGGAAGAATTTTTCTGTTTTTTTTTTTTGTTGTGTTTTGTCGCTTCCTTGTAAGATAATACTTGGGTTGTAAAGTTTTGTTGCCCTTCCAAGGCTTTATATGATGAACAAGGCAGTGATTTTTGTGGAAGGGTTATTGTGCAGTTCAGCATGCTGATTACAGACTCAATGGGTTTGTCCTAATACACATTACAGAGTTGGGCATATTCATTATTAAACCAACAGAACTGCTTTTTATATGCATTTTCCCCTCAAATTCTCAAGGATACAGATGCTGTTTCCCACAGGATTAAATCACAACTTCAAATATGTAACGCCAGATCCTGCTCTGTCCATGCAAAGCCGAATAACTACTCTGATTTCACACAGCTGTAACTGGAAGTAGAATCAACACCAACCCTTGAACTTCTAAAGAAAACAGTATTTTAACTAAGAAGATGAGAAATTCAAAGAGCTTAGCAGCAGGTATAACTTCCTGAGCTCAAGGGCCCACATTTTCAAAATGCACCCACTGATGTCAAGTATTTTCATTTTATTTGCCTGAATTTGTAGACCTGGCGATGGATTCCAGATGATAGCCAACACTTTCTTGTATAGGGGATCCATATTTCATCACAGCAATAACTACATTCCATTTCAGGGACCCAGTCACACAAGGTCCTGCATGACACGAGGACAGACAGACAGACAGACAGACATAGATTTCTTCCAGTGTAACCCATCCTGACCTTCAGAGGTTGGGACTCCATAAAACAGCAGTATCCCTAATCTAGAATTGCTATGGAAAGTCCAGGCCTAGACATGCAGCTCACAGTAACAAGCAATTTAACTCTCATGGCAGCTTTCCAAAGCTCTTCAGAGAGCCTCAAATAGGAAACAAGGGGAAACAGCTGGTTTCCATGTTACCAGTTAATTGTTCTGTTGATAATCCAGGAGCCAAAACAGAGTCCATCTGTCCTAGAGAAGACAGCTCTGTGGAGAGGAGATCCACCCTTCAGGCCCTCTGAGTCCTTTGCAAGTGCTAACCAGAAGTCCAGGTACCTGTGATATTTCTTATGGGTTGAAGATGCTAGAAGTAGTCCCAAGAGTAATCCTAATAGCCTTGCTGACACCTGTATTTAATTAGTTACTCTGGATCAAAAAGGGCACTGACAGGAATGTGTGTGTATTGGTAAATGAGCTAGGGCTGACTATGACTCAGGGGACAAACTCTGGACTATCTGTTGTGAGCTAAATAAAAAGCAGCAGGTTCTTAGGGTAGTTGGGGAAGGTACTTTATCATTTCTGGAAATATAATGGTTTGTCTGTCCTCAGAGGCTCCTATGGCAGGCACAGTGGTCAAGCCCATTCTGGAAAAAGCTGCTGAGACCACATGTGCTAGGGGGAGCAGCAGTATTTGTCCTCCACAGCCATGGAAATGGGATTGTGTTATGGACAGGCGATTTTCAGTTGCTTAGAAATTCACTGTTGCATTCCCTTTTAAAAGCATTTTCTTGGCCTTTTTTTTTTTTTTTTTTTTTTTTTTCCCCGTGGGTGATGGGGGGTTTGTTTAAAATAAAGAACAGATTCATCTCCTAGGAGATGTGGGAAGCAGTTATGGGGAAAGCTGATGTCAAAAAGAAGTCTAAACTAACAACATGAACACAAAGACCAAAAATGCAACAGCACATGTATCATCTCTGGTTCTAATCCTAGCTCCTCTGAGACCTAAACAAAAGAAAAAGTGAACCAAATGGTCATCCACCCTCACTAGGCAGCCTTGATTCTTCAGGAAGAATAATTTATTTGGCAACGCTCTTAACCCTGAGCAATCCCATAGTGCTTCACAAATGGTCTATTTCTGGAGAGCAAGAAATATCCACATGCTAGAGCCCATACAGGGCAATTCTGCGCAGGGTGCCTAGCACCTGCTCTGAGCTTTCACAGTTGTTTCAAGTATCCTTTTAGATCAGTTCATTTTTCTTGCCTGCTTTTACGGCCATAGCGTTGCTTAGAAAGCAGACTTGCCCCTCTTCTCGACTTGACCTGGACTGCCTAATTGTTTGAAGACCTAAGCTGGTGTCTGCAACATCACAGCCACCTGCACAATGAATTGCATTTGTCAGTCTCTGGGCTGTGGTCTTATAATGTGCTATATTATTAAGTTTCTTTGCCTTAAGTTGCCATTTAATGGAATAACCTCTTTGTCTTTATTAGGAGGAGTTCAGAGCTTTATTAAGTTACATAATTTACCACCAATAGTGTAATCAATAAAACATTAACAAACATGTAACCTTAGACAAACCTCACGTATTGATTTATTTAAACATTCTCACAAACCTGCCTTTGGTAGAAAAACACATACAGTCCCAGTGGTAACCCCAAAAAACACTTAATGCATTAAGGTGTGGGCTCTGCAGAACAAATTGAATTGGCTTCCTTGGAAATAAACCTCACTCTCTTATGCACCTCAGAGGTTTCTATGCACCTCAGAGTAGTTGCTTTCCTCTCTCCGAAACCTCACAGCTGTAAATGCAATGAAGCTACAGGCTCTCCTGATACCTGTCTACAAATGTAGATGCTTCCCCTAACGCGCTGTAGCAGGGACGTGTGGAGGGCAGAAGGTGACTGGGGAGGTAGCACTAGTTCATGCAGTGAGCTAGCGGAGCATCAAGGGGCTTATGCTGCAGTCTTCAGCATCTCCATCTCCTGCTCCTGCCTCGGAGGGCAAAAGGAGCTTCGCATCTGAAATGCCAAGGACACCCATGGAATTTTCTTCAGTGCTCTCATTTTGGAAGGCAGCTCCTATTTCTCTTCTCTGCCTCATCTCTGCAGGGAAAATGCAGCATGTCATCAAATTGCACTAATTACTACAAAACTAAAAATGATCATAAATGTTCTCTTTGCAAAAATGCATACCTAAAAACCTGTATTTGCTGATTATGATTAACCCTGGGGGATCTCAGGCTAGCTGAAAATACCTACCGTATTACTAAATAGGACCTGGTATTGTGTGTACATATAGGTAGGCAGTTGTGTTTAACATCAGGTAAATGAAATATTTCTCTGGCACAATACCTCATGTAAATATATTTTCTGGCTGTAAAAAAGGCTTCTGATGTCTCATGAGTGCAGTTTAGGAGATGATATTGATACACCTGCTGTTACAGTTTTGATGCAATCAGGAAAGCTAGTATTTTATTATTCTTACCTCTTTAGTTTTAAGACTTGAGAAAAAAAAATCATCAGACACTGCCTGCTAGGGAAACTATATGCATTATAGCACACAAGAATTGCATCAATGATAATTTCACAGGCAATTTAGAACTTGACTAGACAAAGTAGTAGGAAAAGCATTGTAGAGAACATTCCTGCACAAGAAAAGAAGGAGAACCGACTTAAGTGCCTTTTCTATCTCAAGTTTCTGTGATTTTGTGAACGTATACACAAAATTTCTGGAACAATTAAATGCTTAATCTTTTTGTCACTTATATCCTGGAGCGGTACATTTATGTAAGACAACTTTCATGGTTTTTCCTTTCTTTTAAACCAAAATCATCTATTCATTTTGAAAGACGTTGAAAGGTTGTCTTTTTCAAAAGAGATGCAAGTGAAATGGAGCAATAAAGCTTCCCAGCAAATGTTGGGGACTGGTGCGCAGAGTTCCCACATCCCCTTTGGAGACTATCATTTAACAGCCACAACTCCCCTTTATTAGATCACTATAAAACAAGTGCCTGGAGGGAGTCAGAAATGAATTGAATTTTGTGGATTTAAATGATTGTGTGGGACCTTTTTGGTTTAATATATACCCTGGAGAGGTTTGTTACTAGAACTTGGGAACTCTATAATAAGAATAATTCCTTAGCTAGAGATCTTTATCTTGTTACATTAATGATTCACTGGGGGGTTACACAGGAAAATGAAGGGAAATTTTTAAAAAGGCTATTAGATCAAATGTTTTTAAGGAGACATGTACAAAGGTGGTCAACAAAGATTCAAAGGCTGGTGAGATAAAGAGTTTACTGCCTTTGTTCTGTATATACAGGACAGCCAACAGGTTCAGATTTAGGTCTTATCTGCGCAGTGGCTTGGTATTGTCTCTAACTCAGAATCCGCACGTAGCCATGTGAGGTTTTGCAGGCTGCCTCCCACCTGTGCACTGCAAAATGCACATAAGTACTAGAATTCTCATAATAGCAGTTGCAGCTACCTTAGCTTCAACAGTAAAGGCCAAAATCTTCACCTAGGGGCATTTTTTTTTTTTTTTATTACCTTTTTCTTTTTTACCCAGATGTCTCACAGTACTACTGCCTAACTCCTGCTCTGACACCTCAGTTCCAGCACGGTCTATTTACAGTCCTCACAGTTCCTGACAAATGTGGTGACCATCCAAGGTCTCTATTACCACCTATGTGGCATTTCTGCATGTGCCATTTGGAGAATGCGGATTCCACTCGTACTTTGCAAAACATGTGCTAAATTTCTGCTATTTATTGTCATCACTGTGAAAGACTTTGAAAGCCTGTTTTCTACACTACTAAGTTTTACCTTTTTAATGATAATATCAGAGAACTTCAGGATCAGCTACAACCCCTGTGGCTGAAACTAAGCATCCAAAAATAACAAGATGATTAGGAACATACAGAGTGACATTTTAGGCCTGAGGAGAGTGATTTTTCATCCAGGAAGGTTGAATTTCCATTGACAGTCAAGAGAAACAAAACAAAACAAAACAAGAACACTCATGTAGCTTTTCCAAGTCCAGAGCCTTATAGGTAGAAAAGGAAAGAAATGTGGAATGTAGGACCATAAGCTTGCACTTTGATATCAAGTCTCCATCATGATCTGAAAAGAAATTGCTGGTAATAAGAGTATTTAGGGATATAACAAATGCCTGGAGCTTAAACTTGACAAGTCGGAAAGAGAAGGCATGCTGGATTTTGATTGATAGTGGTTGCAAAGAGACTGGGAGTCACCAGAAATGTCCAAGAATCCCAGGTTGGCCCATTCACTAACAACATCTGCTCTTGCTTCTGCAAAGCTGAGAGAGAGTATTGCTCCAAGGGCCACAGACCAAGGGCTCTCTAGCCCTTTCTTTGCTGCTGATACCATGTCACTTTAACTGTGATGGAGGAAGGGTAGTTCCTATAGCCACGTCTTCCTTGGCACACGTTTCCCGAGATAGCTGTAATGTGGGATATATGAACCCCTGGGAGACTTGTGGAGGAGAACAGCCCAAGGCCAAACTCCACCGCATCAGGTAAGAGGAGAAGAAAATCTATAGTGCTCATTTGTAGCTCACTAGGAGCTGTGGAAATCCTGTGTCTCCTGGGATCAAGTCTCTTGAGAGTCCTTCTGGGATAATCCTGACCGGAGAGCCCTCCACCCCCAACATTTTTATGAAGGCAGAATGAGAGCATTGTGTAGAGTGTAATGCGCACTTCACTCAGTATAGATTTGGAAAAAAATGTCAAAGGAAGTGAATTTAAATTCCTTTAAACGCAATTAGGGTTGACAAGATTTCTCATGGTGAGAGACTGCGTTAAAGCAAAAGCTAAAAGTTCCCATCCAGTTCATAAAGCCTTAGGTAGCTATTGGTAATATGAATTAAATTAATCAAAACGGGTAAAAGCTAATGATCCTCTTGGGAACAAAATTAGCTCCTTAATGAAAGAAATGGAGTTCAGAAATTATAATAGAATATTAGCAGATGTGCCCTTTGGAAATTATAAATTTGCAAAATCCCCTTATGTAGATATTAGTTTGAGTCAAATTATCACTAAATCTGACCCTGGAGATGTGATGTGAATATGCACACTACGATCTGTTCAGAAAGACTTGAAATCCTCTGTCAGCAGTTCCGCTGAGCTAGCTAAGGTGCCAAAACCCACTTTCCTGGGTTTTTGATGGGGCAAAGCTGAAAAACAAACTTCTGTGTAATCTGCTGAACTCTTGTGAAGGAATCCTGATGCTTTTGCGAACTTCAGATTGCCGAGAGTGCTACACGAGATATCTTTAGGAAAACTCACTTTTCAGTTGGTTATAGATGGTGCCAGTCCCTGCGACCATCCCTGTGGCAAGACAGTTCTGTTTGGGAAGTGAGTTCCTCCTATCTTGAGGTTGAAGTATAAAGGACAGTTTATCCATGTGAATCAGTTTAATGAGGAACAAGAGACTCATCAGAGACCCAAGACATGCCAAAATCGCAGAAAACAAACAAAATCCCAGAAAATAAACAAACAAAAATATGATGAATTACTAATGTTGAGACTACAAAGAATTTATTACATGTTTTTATGACTCTTTCCAGCCAAGAACTTTTCTCAGCCATTTATGGAAAACATAAAAGCCACTGGGAGTTAAATAGGATAAAAACTAGATTTAAATCATCCTCGCACATGCTGCTCACATCAGCATACAGCTGTTTTTCAACATTTGGGGTCCTTGAAACTTTTAAGCCATTTAGAGCAGCATGTGATTGGTATGAAAAATAGCACAAGCCTTCTTTTTATAAAAAGAAATCACGCTCCGGGACGCTGGATACAGGGCCTCCAGAAGCCAAGAGGGATGTTTGAAGTGCTTATTGGCATTCCAGGACCCAAAAAGCTCTTCCTGCCTCACGCTATCTCATAGCAATCCTGATGTCTCCATTCTGGGAACATGACGAGGAGGAAATTCTCTCTGGTGCAGATGGCTCACAAACAACACAACGCCTGATTCAGTCCCTCTTTTGGGGATGCAATATGCATAGTTTAGGGGATGAGATCTTTCATTTTCATATTTATGGCACAAATGGTGGCACTGTCAGCTTCCTCATGCTGTCTTGCAGAAGCAATTCAGCTCTGCTGGGACCTGTGGGAGTTTGACACTCCGTTCAATAAGGCACTAACCATAAAAAGACTTTGGGTGAGGGCAAATCCAATAGCCCATGGGAAAGCAGCTCCCTCAGAGAAAAGGGAACGATTCCCAGTTTGTACAAATAAAGGGCAAAGCAAAGACAGAAAAATGCAGGAAGAATAGGAAAAGGGGAAAAGGGGGGCCCAAAACACTTCAGAGCAGCTCTCACAGATGTGCTTGCAGTGCTGCTTATTGAGCTATAGGTACTTGTGAACAAGTGCCTACAGGAAAGAGACACACCAGTGAAATCAGCAGGATTGGGATGGAGCTTGAGGTCGTGCAGTGTTATCAAAACAGGATTCTGAAACAGGAATATGGGATTCTTTGTTGCTCGGTCTGAAAGTGCTTTGCAATTATGGATCAGTGACGGTGTCCCTGGATTTCAGACAAGCAGACTGATGTTGCAAAAGCCACGGTGACTGCATTTTAAAGAACAGGAGTCCTGTTTTGTAGATGCTTTTCAGATGACTTCATTCTGAGTTGGAATGAAATGTATAATGTATGAAATTTTCAGCAAAGGGAAATTAAAAAAAAAGAGTGTATTTCAGGTTGACTGACAGCTTTTGTTGTAATAGAAACTGAAACATTTTGTTTTGACTTTGACTTTTTAAAGTTGATTTTATGTTGTAGGAGAAAAGCTAATACAAAGTGGAAAAAAACCAAGTTAGAAAGTTGTTACAAAATAAAGAGTAGAATAGGATGTTTCAGCATTGTATTGTCAGTACTTTTTCCACTGTTTTTCTTCCAGAAGTCTGCTAAATTCAGCTCTTCTTTTTGCAAAGTGTTTTGATTTCTGATATAGTTCTGTCGCAATTTTTCTGCTCTGCTCTGCCAAGAATAAAACTGTCTGTTTACATCATTACCTAAGGACAAAATTTTTAATTATACGGATACTTTAATACAAGTTCTGTTTGGTATTCTCGCTAAAAAGATTTTTTCCCATGAGGTATTAAAACCGCTGTACTGTCAACCCATTTGAACTCATTTCTAGTTAACCCTCACAATATGCAGCAGCAATGAGTCTGACTGTTTAATAGTCTAAAAATGAGAAAAAATCCTCATGTTTGTTTTAGATTTGCTGCTTCATAGTTTCTTTGGGCGCCTCATAGCTCTCATGCTGACAGAAATAATGAATTTATTAATTCTCTCTTCTCCTTCTACACATCACTTTCAAATTTATAGACTCCTCTGATATTCCCCCTCAAAAGTTGTCTCATATTTTATTATCTTGAGTAATTATATCTTATTATTCTGAGTAATTTTATCTTATCTGCAGAAGTTGTCACTTTGTGATTCACGAGCTTTGCTAGATAACACGTGAATACATACAAGAACATTGCTGACCCGAAACTCCCTCTCCTGCCCTCTTCTCTTACCCTGTTTCCCTCCAGAACAGCCTCTCTTCTTTAAAAATCTATGGTAAGAGATCATGTCAAAAGTCCCGTGGAAAAGTAAGTTTATTGTGTCAGCTAGGTCACATTCACATAGTTGCTATCTCCTCCTAAGCTTTCTGATATGCTTTAAAGGTGAGATTTTCCTTTACAAAGTCTATGTTGGTTTTCCCCAGTAATATTTTTTTTTGTGATTTATTTATTGTTGTTACAACAAGTTTGATAGCTTCATAAGTGAGATTTATTGGTCTATTATTCTTAGGGTTGCCTACAATCATTACAGAAGATTGGTGTCATATTTGTCACAATATGTTACTCTGGAAAAAATTATGCTAACATACATGACATAATTAGTTGCTGAATATATGGATTACCTCATAAGTCTTGAGTGAACTGGGTCTAATTCTTGTGATTTGTCCAACAATATCTCCTCTTGACACTTCAGTTTTAGATAG
This sequence comes from Crypturellus tataupa, assembly GCA_034781795.1. Lineage (NCBI taxonomy): Eukaryota > Metazoa > Chordata > Aves > Tinamiformes > Tinamidae > Crypturellus > Crypturellus tataupa. Next base: position 2,501,585 of record JAWLRI010000937.1, on the reverse strand, counting down.
CTCCTTAGAAACTTCAGTGTCAAATATAGTTTTGGTGTGAGGTCCTCTCTTACAGTGAGTGAATAGTAAGACAAATAATTAATTTCCTTTTTCCATAGTGACCTACCTTGAATATTTCTTTTGCATCTTGATCGTCTATCAGTTTCATTGACTTTTTTCCTCTTTCAGATGTGGTTAGGTTTGTTATTGTTGATTCTGCTACTATTATTATTACTGATAACTTTTATATTCTTATTTCTCTCCTGGATTATTTTTTTGTCCTACTTCATTTGGTTTTATATTTAGCATTTAATATGCAAGAATATTTATTTTCTAGTTTCCTTATTTTAACACAACTTTATTTTGGGAGCTATTTATTTTATTTCTGATAGTGTCTTCTTTCACGTTTAACAACAATCTGAGGATTTTTATTTTGTTTTTGTATTTAGCATGGTATCTCTAATCTCCTTGCTGTCTTTTCTCTTTTCATGTTGTCTTTTTTTACTTTTCTATATATGGGTAGCTTCAATATTAAACCATGTTCAATGGCAAATACTGAAGTTTACTGTTGATATTTAGCACATGCATTACTTAAGGGTTATTTTGTGACGAGTACCACCTTAGGAACATAAAATTTTAATAGCTATTGGGCCAGTTTAATTTCTTTGTCAATTGTTGACATTTTTATTTCACTTCTGTAAGCTGAGAAAGAGCAAATGCAATAAATCCCTGGAAAAACACACTTACTTCAGTCTCCTAGACTAGTGACTTATCCTTTAATCCATAACACTTTTTAAACAACAAAGCTTTCTTTCCCTAGACTGGAACCCATGAGATCTGGATCATTTGCTAGCTTTCTTATAAATTTCCCATCTGTCCATCTCAAACGACCCCATGCGTAAAAGTGAGAAAGACAGGTATTACTTACCCCAGAGAGACATTTTCTGTGAGGAGAGGTACTGCAACGCCAGCCATGGAGATACCAACGATAGGTTCGCTCTGCATGAAAGAGAGTTCTTCTGCTCCCCATTGTGTGATGCTTATTTTCTTTGGAGCTCTCCAAACTTCAGTGCCTTTATTTACCAGTTCCACCTCAGCCAGGCTTCCTCCTCCAGCAAAGTTTCCCTGCAAGGGGACACAAAATACCTTGCACGCTTGGCTGGGGGCAATGTTTTTGCAAGGAGACCCCTATGCAGCACTGCCAAGGGCAGCCCAGAGGCTGCTCCGATTTCTGCAAGGGCCCAACCTGCCTCCAGCTGCCCCATAGTACGAGGAGGCAGGAAGGTGCCCCCCAGCACCTGTGGGATTCAGGTGCTCTGAAGGACCTGGCCCAAAATGCTTGCTAGGGAGGCTTTGCTATAGAAACTTCTCTTCAAAAACTTGGAAGGTTTTAAAAGTTTGTTTTAGGGCTCATCATAACAGCAGTACTTGAAGTGTTGCCTACAAGGAGCTCTGGATTCCTACTATGTGCCTGGAGTACCCTTGCGGTTATTGAGGTCTGACACAGGGCTGGACAGAAGGAACTAGTGAGGGTCATTTGCCCTGAGAAATATTCATTGTCTCTCCGCAGAAACAATGTTGCATTACTTTATATTTTTAAGAAAAAGAAAATTAAAAAGGGTCAATAACTTACAGATACAGAGAGAACAATCTGCTAAAGAATATGCTGTTTTGTTCATCTGGGTACCCTCCAGGCAAAAAACATCAAGGATAACAAGTATGCCAAATACTAATAGTCACAATCATAAAAAATTACATGCATGATTAAAATGTATTTTTCAAGGCATCTTACATTTGCTAATAAAAGTCTCCTTATGAATATCAAAATACAATTTTCCATATGAAAAGGATAAGCCAAGAACAAATGACATGTAAGCCTTATTTGCAGTAACCTTGCGAGATTTCTAAAATCTGACCTCCCTATCTTTTAAATGCACTGAATTGCTGGGAATGTATGTAAATGATTTAGATAAGAATGTCAGATGTGAGATATCAGCATTGGCTGATAGTGCCAGAACTGGAGAGAAAAAAAGCAAATAATAAACAACAGTGTAAACTAGATTCAGGATGAAGCAGATCTTTCGGGCAACTGGGCCAATAAATAGCAAATGAAATTTAAATTAGAGAAATGTTACATAATAAATGTAGAGGCAGTGAACCAAGACAACATGAGAACATTTTAAGCAGAGAAGTAATTCAGGATGAACTGACCAAGAAAAGCATTTTCTATAGGGGTTATTTTAGCAAAGCCCTCCAAGCCATCGGCCAGAGGCTGACTCCAGCATAAAAGTCAAGTGGGAGACTGGTTGCATCAGAAGAGAATATAAATCAGGAGAAGCAATAATATTTCTGTGCGATGGGTGGCATCTCTTCATTTTAAGCACTGTGTTCAGTCACCTTTTCACATGAAAAGGCATTATTGCCCTCGAGTGGGGGCAACCTCAGACAGCGAGGACAGCGGCCTTTGGGAGATGAGTCGTTTTGAAGGCCTGGGGCAGGGTATCTGCTCAGGGGAGATGTAAGCACTTTGCAGTGGCAAAACAAAACTGCTCACAAGATAAAAGGGCTGGGCCATCCAGCTGTCCCATGGTGAGCAACCTGTAACCAGGTCTGGTGACTGGCTGCTCTTTCCCCCAGGCACAATGCAACTTTCAGAAAAGCAGCATGACACCAGACTGCTGGATTCTGTAGGCTGCAAATCTCTCAGAGAGCAAAATTCTCACTCTGCTGAAGTCCAGGGTAAAATATGCTCTTTGAATCTAGCAGCTCAGTGTTTCACCAAGTGGTCTCAGGGGCAGAGAGCTGAGCAACAGAAGACATCACCAGACACACGGACCACTGTCAGTCTTCAATTTTCCCTCAAGCCCATACCAGGTCTGTACTACAACAGCCCTAATTTGACATTCAAGCTTTATATGTAGGCACCATCATATTCCTCAGATATTCTAACGTGTGTAAAGGCTAGTGTTGAAACTTAATGGGGAATATAAATGACTAGCTACTTCTAGCTAGTGGGACCCCTTTAGCCCGAAGGCTAGAGACCTCTGTTAGGGAGCCAGAATGCATCTGAGTGTTATACTTTTAGCATATGGGTCATTTAAATTCCTAGCAAAAAGAACTGCTTGGTGCTGTGGTAGGATTTCTGCCATCTGGTAATCTGTATCTTCTACCAGCAGAGCCAAAGTTGGATATAGCTGTAGGATAGCAATTGCAGTGTCATTTCCATACAAATAGCTTGTAACTGGTGAATTTGGGGCAGATCGATCAGAAGACATTTGCCTTGCTAACATTTCCTCTGCCTACTGCCAGCTGTGTATCTGTAGTCTCAGGGAAACAAACAACCCTCTCAAAAATATTACTGGGCCATCCAAGCTGTGGTTCGAAGAGAATAAACTAAAGATTTTGATACTTATATTGTGTATTCCTAGGTGTGGAAATATTCATCCTCTGAGACAAAAAGAACAGCCAGCAAGGTCTAAGGACTAGGTACTATGGTCTCTAATGGAGATTAAGGATCTGATCAGAAGTGACTTGGGCTCAGGCTCATTTTGTGATGACCACCAAAAAATGGGCCTTTAAGAAAACTGTGAAATCAGAAAAAAACCCATCATAGCTGACATCCTTATTTAACAAGCAGAACAAAATCCCCAGTTCATAATAGCTCCTACCTTATATACTGTGAAACTTCTAAATAAGGGTCCAAATCTGCCCTTAGTCATTGATACCTGCCTTGACATGATCCTGAGCCCCAGCACACGTGTTCCGTGACACATGTTCACGTGTTTGTGCCCCGGTGTTCTTCCTGAGCAAGGATGCCGGTCTGCTTTGCGGGTAAAGTGAAAAAATGGCCTTGCCCACTTGATGCCAGTGAGGCTACTTGTATGATCTGGTCCTTGAATAAATTACGCAGGCAAAATCGAGCTCATAATTTTTTCTCCTTTCAGGATGAAAAGCACAGACATAATTCCCTTCCCGCAACAACCTGGAGAGGATCCCTATACAAGCCTGCTGTTGTTATTACCTGCATAGAGCAGCAACCACAGCTGTTTTATAGGGATGTCAGGTGAGCACATGTGGTGCTGGCACGCTGAGTAAGAGCTGTGTATGCTCTGTGCAGTGCTACAAGAAGGGCTCTGGGTCCCTCGTTGAGACACATCCATTCACGTCCTCAAACAATACCTGTTTAAAAGCTGCTCTGTTATGGAGGGCTGCATATACACCACGTGACTTCTAATCTTGTATCCCTAATGAGCAGAAGGAGGAATACCACCCTATAGGACATTCACATGTTACAGAGGAAATGAATACTGTTCAAAATGCAGATTGTATTAACATCAAACCTTAAGTTCTGAGTCCTGATTCAGCACAAGCATATTTTGCACTGTTACCTTTTCTTGGAACCCAAATGTTAACCACCAAATTACGTGCTACACCACACATTTTTCTTATCGGGGAAACAGAGGCATGCTGACTACTGGAATCTGTTTTGGCCAAAGTCTTGCTAGAAAGCCAGTATGATTAAAAAAAAAAAACTACTACTATTTAATGATAGCTGTTGTTTTGGCTCTTCAGAAACCACAGATGGGATGTATCTCTGGCTAAACTTTCACCTGCCTCAAGATGAAGCACCTAGCCATAGCCAGCTGGTTAGGTTGGCAGGACGTCCGTGGTGATGGGACCCTCAGGGAAGGGAGTGACGCTGCCCTGAGGTGGATGCTGAGGGCAGGTGGGAAAAACGGACCTGCTGGGGCCAGTTTCCACTGACCAGGTGGTGTTAGGTCACTACCATATTCTGGATACCTAGCTTTTAGTTGGGTAACATAGGGTGCAGTGAATCGCACTGCCAGACTCATCATTTTTTACAGACCCCTTGGTCCATACCTTTGATGACAGGTGGTTAAAAGGTGGCCAATGGCCAAGATTGCTGCCCTATGGCCTGTACAGACCCTGCACGCTCTGGCACCAAAGGCTTTTTCAGTGCATGTGGGCAGAGAGGGCTGGTGGGTAAGCTGACTACGTCACTCTCCCAGAAGAAGATTCACCCTAGAGCAGTCCCCCATTTTGTTAAACTCTTTCATGTATTCCACTTTCAGAATAGTTATTAAAAGCTCCAGGGCATTTTGTGTTTTTTTTTTTTTTTTTATTAATATTTTTTTTTGTTAATACATGCAAAAGAAAGAAGCCTTCATTCAAGAGCTCAAACATCCAGGTAAAACTGAAGCAGCTTTACTTCTGATGCTCATAAGATTTTTTCTGCCTGAGACAGATGAACACCAGAAGTGACACAGGTAATATTGGTTACGGCAGGAACAACAGAAGTGACAAAGGTAATATTGGTTATGGTAGAAAGACATGGAGAAAATAGAACCCTTAAAGCACAGCTTTTCATAATTCTTTAGACTTACAGCACCTCGCAAGTGGCAAAAACATAGATATTACTTTTTCCCACCTTTTTTGCAGGGGGGGTTCATTTAATGCTAAGAGTAAACCTGGCATTTGAACAGCAGATCTGTATACCAAATGTTTATTGTATGCATTTCACCTTCGGTGGAGTATCAGTGGATGTATAGTAAGAAAGCATAAATGGCGCACACTTTTATAATATACCCACTAGGCTTTTCTGTTTACTTTTTCAACTCCTGCTGCCTTTTCAGTGAGGTACAGCAGTGTCACTTACAATCCCCTGGGGCTGTGTTAGATAAATACACAGCTTATTTGAGCAGCCCAGCCATCCATTTGGAGCTTATGAAACTTTCTTAGCAGCTGGAAGGCATTTGCGGTAACCCCCCATCCACCCTGTCTCTCTGCCATCCGACTGCGGCAGACAGGGAGAGCAGGACCTGCCGGTGCAGAGGAGGGAGGTTTGCAAGGCTCCTGGTACAATCCTCACGTGATGGGCTAGTTCAAGGAAAGACCTGTGGCAAGGGCAGCTCTGGCTCCAAGCCGCCCTGAAGTGTATTTTGAAAGAATGGTTTGTCTGTTTTCAAGTGAATTCTTGATTTGTGGCTTTTACAGATTTAAAATCATATTAATGGTCCCTAGATGCTTTGGGGTTTTTTTTGTATGTTAAGTCTATATAAACTAAATGAAATGACCCCTAGGCCTCCTCACCTCAAGCTCTTTTGTTCATATGACCTTAGATATCCTCTTTCAAATATCCCGGAATAATGCGCTATCATGACCTGCGCCTTGCTATATTTGATGTTTTTCCTCACAGCTCAAACTACTGGAGAATCTCAGGTTCCATTAAAAAAATTTTTGAAGTAGACAAGTGGTTTCAGAGAACAGCCTGAGAGCGTGATTTGAGGGTGAGCCACAAGATCAGCAGCCAAAGCAAAGCCACGCGCAGCTCTCGGCTCCCGAGCGATGCTCTGCAGTGGTCCCGTCGCTTCTGAAAGCATGCGCTGACGGTTCATCCACCGCCACCCCACGGAGGCCACAGCGTCTCTGCTCTGCCCTGTGCCAGCTTTGGACAGGGAGCAGCTGCCCAACGCGAGCCAAGGAACCTGAGAAAGCATTTCCCTGTGGTGGGTTTTTCCTGCTGTGGCAGTGGTTGTGGGCCCCATGCTGCCCAGCTGATTCACCGGTGCTGAAGGAGTTCAAGTGCATTTTGCAGCCTAACCTGGAAACATTGCTTAGGTTGCTAGTAACAGAAGGTGTTTTGTGGGCTAGGTAAGGACACCCAAGCAGGAGGCAGGGAGGAACCACTCCGTTTTCCAGAACACTTTCGAGGAGGCATCGCTGCTTGTTTAAGTCAGAGGGAGCTGCCAGTCTGCTCCAAACCGTGAGGTTCGTAGGGAGGACCTTTTTGGGCCTCCTCCTTTGCGAGCTCCTACACCAGGCCACAGGTCCTGCGCCATGACGGCCGGGCCAGATTCCCTAGACATCCATCCCTATCAGGACCCTGAGCTTGGGGGCTGGAAGCCAACCCCCCTCCGCCACCCTGTGTGCCCCACTGCCCCACGCGTGGGCCGTCCTCCGGGCAGACGCGAGATGGCGGTGAAGTCCTGCTCGTTCCAACATGGCAGCGCCTGGACCCCTCGCTCCTCTCCCGATGAGCTGACCGTGGCTGACAGCATCCCTGGACTTTGAGGGGGACGCTTTTACTTTTAGGTTTATTTTTTGCAGGGAGGCATAACATGAGCTTGCATCCGGATGGCACGTGTCTTCGAAGGTGGGCAAACGCACAGTCCCAAGTGATGCCTCGGTGTTTCCTGAGGCTCTGGAGCTTTCCAGCTTGAGTTTGTCGTGTCCGCGCTTAAGCTGTGCTGATAAACACCACGAGGGGACCTGGCCCTTCGCTGTCGAGCCCCATCGTCCCAGACTGGGCTCTGCGTCAGTCCCTGCGCTCCATAACGTGGCCGAGCCACCAAGACCTCCAGGCACGCGGAGGAGGAGAGCGGGTCCTGGGGGACGATGTTGCTTTGGAAGTAAAGCAGCGCCCTTCAGGAAGATTTTCTTGAATCATTTCTGTTTGTACCTGAATGTTCCCCACTTCAGCTATCTTGAAGGGAGCCTCGTTTTCAGAGACTCGGCAGCTGATCTTTCTGAAAAGAGAAGGCTTAATTTTATTAAGAAATATGTGGCCGTTTAAGAAACCAGCTCCATGGTTAGTAACTGATTAGTAACTGTGCTTTTTAAGAACAGTAATTTTATCTGTTGCAGCAGATGGAAAAGCAGGTGATATTTAGTTAATAGAAGAAGGCTAACAAAAGCTTTGCACTTCCTTCCCAAATTTGCCAAGAAAGCAAGGGTTCCAATATATGAGTTGAATGACTTGGTATTATGTAAAGACAAATTAACTGCTCAAATCGTGGAAATTACTGTTATTCCAAAATTAATTTCTGCTCCAAGTCAGAGTAACAGATCACACAAAGCTTCTCCACAGAATAATTTCTTGTGGACAAAGTTCAAATCAAATACAAAACTTCTTCTGATAAAATAATGTTTTATTTTACTTTCAGCTTAACAAAATAAAATAAGAACATCTTGTAAAGGACAGGAACATTTTTGAATTTTAGTAAAGCAATAGTTTGGGGAAGAAAATGTTACATTGGACAGCAATGAGCTAGCTGAAACTGCACATGCAAGGATGGGCGTCTGCGTCTTGGCTAACAGGTCACAGGCCAAAATTTGCCCTTGTAGGCTCTAAATGGATAGACACATATGACCACCGGAAGAACGGTTAATGCAATTACCAGCTGACCCATTCCAGCAGGAAACATGTTGATGTTAGAGCTATACAAATGACTGCTGGATGAAAGGATGCATTTGTTTAAAGCACATTTGCCTAGCTCACTAATCTCTGCACATATCCTGTTGGGAAATCCTTTGAATCCAATACCTGATAAATGAATCTGGCAAGGGAATAAACATTCCACAAACCTATTACCAAAATATTACGCACCTGTTACAAGAGCACTGCTGTGCATTCATTTCGGTGCAGTACCATTGCTCTCTAAAAGTGATATTTGATAACGGAGGGAGAAAAGCTGTTGCGGAAACTAAGCTGCCTTCTCTATGTTACCTTGAGTAGAGTAACAACCCATGCGTCCTAACAAAGGTCTGCCCGCAGCAGGTTAGGCTCCCCATGCGTCTCCCTTTCCTTCCAGGACAGCAGACTCCAGTGAATACAGTGACCATGGCGCAAACCTGGACAGGCAGGTTTGTGAAGCCTGCTGCCCATGTCCAAGACCTGCCTGAATTTTATTTAAGATGGTGGAAGAGGTCAGACAGAAAGGAAACTGCTTGGAAGCCAGAAGAGCATGGCTTTTTGCTGTTTTTATTTATTTATTTGGGTGCATTAAGAGGAGCGTCTCCAGCAGGTCGAGGGAGGTGATCCTGCCCCTCTACTCAGCCCTGGTGAGGCCAC
>JAWLRI010000937.1:2452819-2492634 GCA_034781795.1 Crypturellus tataupa | reverse complement strand
TTGGATGCAGCCCTGTGCCACGTGCTCTAGGTGGCCCTGCGTGTGCAGGGGGGTTGGACTAGATGACCTCTAGAAGTCCCTTCCGACCTTAGGCATTTTATGAAATTCTATGAAATTTATTTTGTGTGTGTGTGTGTACGTGGAGAAAATTACGCACTATTTAGGATTTTGTGCTGATATGCTGACTATATTTGCAGATTATTCTGAAAAACGGTAAGCATCAGGAGTGCTTCTTGGTGAATAAATATCCACCTTGCTGACAAGGACTCTGGCATGTAGGTATCCAACTATTGGCAATGAATTTTGTGACTTTGACTTTAACAACTGCGTGTCATGGCTGCTTTGATCAGGCAATTGATATTCTGAAGAGGTTGCCTCAAAGGGGAAGCAAGCTCAAGCAAGTTGCTCTGTGCAGGTCTGGCGAAGGAGAAAAACTGGATATTATCTGAGCAGGCTGGGAGGAAAGTAGAGAAAACAAGAGTCACATCATATTGGGCAGAGGAGGGTGAGCGCTGGACAGATTTTCCAGATCTTTGTGCTAGCAAATGAGTTCACTAGCAAAGCTACTGCTATGTGGTAGTTAATATTATTTACGGGAAATGACCTTTTACATTTGCAAGAATGAATACATGCCCTGAAAAACTGATGTTAAAAGTCAGTCTTTTAATCAAGTTAGAGAGTGTTCAGTACCTCTGCCCACTGAAAAGCTGAAAACCAGAGCTTACATTTCAAACTGCGTGCGGGTCAATTACATGCAGAGCTATCATTCACTTACCAGCAGCTGTATTTAGTAAAACTCTAAACTTTTCATAGATAATTTGCAGAAGAAAAAGAGGCTAAATTAATTGAATAAATTATTTCCTGTGAATCATTCACTCTGCTCTAATTAACAGGAGTTTGTATACTCAGCTCCTTTTGCGGTATCTCCATAGCTGCCCCCAAGGGTCAGAGTCCCTGAGAAATCCATCATTTTACTTTCAAATGTGTTTTCAATAAGTTATAGTTTGAAATAATAACAAAAGAGATAGTCTGAAGGAGGAAAAGAGGAGAAATTATCAAGGGGACTGAGTAGAGGTCGAACTTCAATTAGGGGTTGCATTTTAGTTCTTCATGGAAATATTTGGCACTTATCTGAACTCGAGCTCATAACACCTGGATGAAGGGCCTTTCAAAATCTCTCTCCTTTCCAAATGCCATGATTCCCCTAATTAATCCTCCTTTGGACCCTATAACCCCATAGCCATCCTGCACACGGACGCCTTCCAGGATTGCTACAAACATTATTAGAGCACTTGCGAGGAAATTAGAGGCCTGATACATATTAGCTGTCTGTGCAGGGATGAGGGAAAAGGGAACATCAGTTCCCTCATGAGCACAGGCAGACAAGAGTGTGCACACAACACAGTCATTGCAATGCAGCCCCCTCCCTGTCCCTGCTCTCAGTCTGGTCGGGAAGGTGTTCACGTTGGCTGTGACGCTAAGAACGCTGTCATTGCAAAGGGTTTTGTAAGGTATCATTGTAAATTTTAGTCTTTCTTTGATTTAATTTCTTTTTAATAAATAGTTACAGGGCTATACCCAGTGTGGAAGTGACAGACTGTCGACGAAGCAGCTTGATGGGCCAGACCAGAGGAGTAAGTGAAAAAATGGGCTGCCAGTTCCTTTGCTGGAGATGGGTCTCTACCCCATCCCTTCCCAAAGTTTTGTCAGTGGATAAGGCTGGAGGGGAAAAAAAGCAGAAAGAAAGGGGCTGTCTGGAACTACTCTTCTTTTGGCCAGAAGGAAGCAACATCAAAGAGTTAGGCCAATATTTCAGATTTCAGAGAAGAGTTTGCTCCATATTCAGCCTTGAAAACATTTGGGAATTTGGGGTTTCCTGTTCATTCTTTGTCCTTATTTTACACCGCAACAGTCTTTTACTTGACATATTAATGATTTCTACTGCGTTTGTGCCTGAGGGCCCAGCTCACATGAGAGCCCTGCTGTGCTGGGCACACAGCGACAGATAGTCTTTATCCTAAAAACCTCACGTTATAATTAGACAAGACCCACCAAAGGTTAGGAGGGGAAACAGTGATGCAGAGAAGACCCAGAGGTTTCAGCAAGGTTGCACAGCAGGTCAGGTAGAGCCACAACCAAGAGGAGGGAACTGGTCTTCTGGCTCTTGGCCTCGTGTGCCACGAGCTGGCTCTTCTGCCTTGTTCCCAGTTGCAGATAGTGCTCCACGGTAAACACTGACACATTGCACACTGATAATGATTAAATCTTCTACCGAAAGGGGCACAACCTGCTTCCTTCCTAACCTTCCCACAGAATGAAGCCAGACAGCAGGGTTCTTCGCCCAGGTGGGCTACAGCTTTGCAATGTCCTTGCAGGCATCTTGGGTTTGCACTGCTTTTTAGTATGCCACGATTTATTTTCTCTCTATTCACAGAGAGGGATTTTGTAGGAAAACTAAAAAAAATCAAAATTAAAATAAAAAAGAAATCACACAGAAAGATCATCTACTCTTCAAAAAGGATTTTGAGAATGAATTGAAAGTTACAGTAATTGGAGACAAATAAAATTAAAAAAAAAAGAGAGGAAAAAAAAAGAGAAAGAGAGAAAGAGAGAGAAAGAGAGAAAAAGAGAGAAAGAAAGAGAATGATTTGTCTGGAAAAATCACAAGGATTATGTTCTTGGAAAAAGCTTCCCTTCTTGTCCCACGTCTTTGCATAGCAGTCATACAGAGGTCAAAGTAATGGATATTAAAGTGTCCATGTAATAGGATGTGTAAAATCCAGTTATAAGTACAGATTGTGTTACGCAAACATCTTCAGACAAGAGGCAAAATTATAGATACAGAATTCAGAGCTCCTCTTCCAGAGAGTATACAAGATTAAGTCTAATCTGGGTAAGCTACTGAAGGAGCATGTTAATAGCAAAACAATTATAAGTAGACTTTTTTTTTTCTCACTTCCTCTGGTCTTATTCTGTTTACCGTGGCAGAGATATCTCTTACTTAAATGGGCAAAATAAAAGAATCAGGTTCTTCATTTTGTGATAAATACATGAGCACACATGCAAAGAATAAACAACTTTGCTCATTGCCTCTATATAGAATATATTTGGTGTTGCAATGACTTTATTCTGAATTGTGACCCCATTGTGCGCAGTGCCACAAAAGCACACAAGATAGTCTGCTTCGTCATTTAGTTTAAATATTATTTTTGAAACAAAGGGCATGGAGTGGCTTGGTGATATACTTCAAATTTCCCCTTTTCAAGAGGACTTTAGATTCTGATTTGTCTGTGGGTCTGAGTGTTCCAACATGAAGAATTTATTTGAGGAGAATGAGAAAGCCTGGGCCAACTCCTTGATTGGTGGTTTCACAGGTGATTTAACCTCTCTGCTTTGTAAATATAATAAGATTTCCTTTTGCTCAGACAGCTCCATATACTCTCAGTTTTCCAGTTTCCTTTGGAGTGGCTGATGCTTGTATTCAGAAAAGCAACGTGACGACAATTACTCTGCCTGGCTCAAGGGACATGCCAGAATCAGGCCTGCATCTGTCAAAGGGCATAATTTTACATGAATGTTTTTTCCTTAGTGACTGGAGTGAAAGCTGCAAACATCACAAAATCAAGGAGTATATAGAAATGCCTTGACTCGTGTTTTAAATAACGCTTTATGGGATATTACTTAAGACGAGGAGCTGTTGAAAAGGGAGAGGATTGGTATTCGAAAGTGTCAAAGCACTTAGAGGCCCTTAATTATTGTGAATCACACTGCTACATTCCGAGTAATTTTTTTCAAGCTGCACAAAGGTACATGAAAACCTGGATAGAAACCTGTTTCAGGACATTTTTAGGCCAGATAATCAAGCAACACTGCCAAAAACAAAGGCTTAACATTACATTTATCTTTGAGATGCATTTTGTATTTCTTACTGTAAGGATAAGTACATCAGACTGCCCTGTTTTATTTATTGTCCATAATCTCTTCTGGGCTCAAAGGCAAATAATATGCTATAGGGGACTGCTTTAATAGATGCTTCTTCCAACTGATAGTATCACACAGGTAATGTAAAAATCACATAAATAATTCTAGTTCACACTGGGTTTTAGAGAACTCAAACTGTGTTCATACAAAAGTGGCTCTTCATACAATTTGCTACTAAATATTGAGAGTTTGATTCAGAAAAACAGCTCAGGTCTCTGGAGGATTTAAGTACCTGCATAAAGTTAGGTTATGTGCATAAGTGCTTGCCTCACGGGGAATGACCTGAAGTTATTAAGTACTTTCTACAGTACTCATCTAAATGCATGTTACAAAAATAACAACATCCATTATGCTAATCCATTCTGCTTCCTAACTTAAAAAAGAAAAGAAAAAAAAAGGTTCTTCCATGCTTCTTCACAGCTATGGAATAACCACTTTCAACTAAAGTGCTGCTTATTATCTTCTTATCAAAGCCAGAACATCTCTCCTTCTGGGCTTGCTATTTAAATCTGTGTTAAAAGGCTTTTGTGGCTGTCCACAACATTTGGTGTTTACACTTAACACCCAGAAAGAAGAACTCAGACTTGATAGATGCAAATGGTTGAGAGGACATTCAAGCCCGAGTGCCTGTGTATGCATTAACATGCTTCCACTTATTTTTTATTTCGAGAGTTTGATGAAAGCATGGCTTTTATTATCAGCCTTTTCAATGCTGGCCACATTTAAAAAACAATAACAAAAAATGTATCACAAAAGAAAACCTGGAAATGATTTTTCAGATTCATATCAGAATTTTCATCCCTGTTTCAGAGACTGATGCCAGGGGCAAAACCGCTTTTCCCACTTGGAAGTGATGCAGGAAGAGTAACGGCGCTAATGGACTGTTCAGTATTTTCTTGCCATCTTTGCTATCCTGATTCTGGATATATCTAAAGGTGTATTTGTCCTTTGACTTCTTGGCACCAGCAGCCAGGAAACACATTAATCTCTTAATGAGGGTAAAACACATTTTCTAGACAGCACAGGGTATTTTCATGGGATGATTGATAGTACAAAATTTTATGTATTCCAGGTCTCATGTGCTGCTGCTGTCAGCCCCATGCTGCGTGGGATGGGGATGCAACTCCTGATTGCAGTCCTCCCCCCATCTCCCTAAGTGCTCCATTTCAACCCGTTTGACTGTTGCACAAAATTTGGTGGAGCAGATTTGCCAAGACTTCAAACAATAATAAGGATTTATATTAAGTGTTGTGTAGAAATCAGTATGTCCTTTTTTTTCTCATTGTAATGTTGACTTTTACCAGGAATTCAACAATTTTTGTACCACCGTCAGCCATTTCCTGCAATAGCAATTAAACAGCAAAGGCAATAAATCACATGAAATTGTCCACTATTTTTTTCAGGTTACGTCCATCTACTCCCCCTCTAATTGAGGCAATGAAGCAGCAACTATCCTGCATCTACTGGCTTATGCCTTGACAAAATATCTGGTGTGAAATCCTGAAGCCCAGACCAGCCTCTTAAAGAACCACAAGGCCGTGGTCAGGTCCTGCAAAGCTCATTTCTAGTGTAAGGAAAACAAGCAAGCAGGTAGCTGGAGAATAGTGGTCCCAGACCTAAGTCTTACTGCCTGAGAAGAAAACAGCTAGAATCTCACCAAGGAGAGGAGGCATTTATAAATGTGAAAAACAGACCTGCTCCTGATGTGTCGTGCGTTCCAGTTTCAGCTCAGGAAAAAAAGCTATGTGTGTGTAGATACATGGTTCGCTAGGAGAGAGGGATCCTACTGCTGTTTATTTCAAGCTTGACGCTTACATGCAAGCTTAAAGACCAAGGGCAGACTGATGCAAAAGAAATCATAGCTGATGTTTCTCACTTGCATGAAATTTACCCCTTCAGTCCCCCCAGATGGAACAAAAGGGTCTTTTAGCCGACCCTGCAGGGTGCCGAGCAGTGTCAGCCCTTCTGCACCTGGGCACCGAGGTTTCCCTTGAGTCTCAGGAGCACTTTGCTTTTCAAAGGGTTGCTCTGGGCAAAGCCACTGATAGCATGAGGCATTGGTGGCCCTGAAAAGTTGCAAATGGGTCTTCTCTACAAAAGTAAATTAAATTCTTTCTTAATGAGTAAGGCATTTCATACTGGTAGGATTTATTCATTGAAGCTGCTGTTTCGGGTGCTGTTTCTGTGGAACATTTGCACCCAAGCTTTAGCAGAACTATTGCTTATCCATATCCTACATTATTTTTCACTCAGCTTTGGTGTGGAAACCAATCCAGCAACTATCATCTGCCACTAGTGACTCTTTTCCTTGCAAAAACGAGCCATTTCCATAGAGCTGCTCTCTCCCTTGCCATCCGCTCCCAGCTCCCTTTCCCCACAGCTTTCCTACTTAATGTCTGTCCCGTTAAAGTGATTATATTAAACCATGAAAGATAAACTTTACTGAGACAGAAACACTTGACAAATAGCTCAAAAAGCAGTACTGATATCCAAATGCAGAGGGGAACCAGATATATAACAATGTACTTGCTAGATTGCTTAGAAAACATCTCTTTGACGGGCACACATAACATGCTAAGAAGATTAAAACGAGAGATGAAAATAAATGAAAGGGAGCATGGAAAACAAAGTAAAGGGGGCCAGGATGTCTCAGGGGGTATATAATGGGATAGAGAGATTTTCACCTCAAGGTCAGCCGCTTGAATCCCGCACAGACTCACAGCGACAGGGCTCTCACAGCCGCAAGTGATTGGCACTAACTAATATGGAATCAGTTGTTAGCCCCGCTTTATCCCCGGAGGAATAACGTGGGACCTCTTCATTTGGCAGCCCGCTCTGCTGTGCCTCTCCAGGCCTTGCTGGGCCTGTCTCTCTCGCATTATTTTTATATAGGAAGATGGTTTGCAGACATTAGAGAGGGTTGCCTTGCCAGAGCAGGCTGGAAAACAGAAATTCTGCTTTTAGGGGGAGAAAGTGAAAAAAATGCCACTGGGACTTTTGTTTCATCCAAAAAGAGAGGAGAGCACAGATGCTGAGAATTTTATGCAGCACAGAAAGTCAGAATAAATTTTGAGTTGAATGTACTAAAATGAAATATTTTGTGTTGAAGAATCTGCACAGAAATCTTTTGTTCTGACCATTTCAACTCAATATTCACTATATTCATTCAGAAAAATAAGAGGAAGCTCAGGTGTTTCTGAATATAGCAACCTAGCATAGATATCAGAAAAAGATTCAGAAAATAGCAATCATAGCAAAATGGAACAAAACACCCACTTTCATTCTGACTTGTTCTACAAGAAATAGGTCGACAAATTGCAATCAAAATTAACATGGACCAAAAAGTGTTTTATTTCCAAGGAGTGTGTATGTTCTTTTTCCAAAAAGATAAACAAATTTCTTTAACTGGCTGTTTTCCCGAAGCCAATGTTGAATTCCATAATACGTTACAGACTTTCTGTGTGGTGCGTCACACGGGTCATTTTAGGTGAAATCCCAGCCCTGCCAAGGTCAGGTCTGGGAGTTCATCTGTGGATTTCAGTGTCGCCTGGATTCCTCTCTAAATCCGTGCTCTAAATCCCTGGCTGTGAAGAGAGGATAATGGTGCTTTTGGTAATGGAAAGGGAGCTGCTATAGAGTAATTAAGGAAAATAAACACACACACCAAAAGAGATGTGCAGGGAGCTTGTTTTGCCTGTATGGGATGGTATTGCCCATAATGTTAAAAAGCAAAAAAAAAAAATAAAGCAGCAACAGTACATGATGTCATTGCTGGTACAGCTGTTTGCCATCTAGGTGTGTTTTACTGGTAAAGCACTAGCTTTTACCAGGGAAGGGCTCCCACTTAGCGTGGCGAGGGATGGGAGATGCCTTCCTGCCCTTGCGGATTTGCGGGAGCAGGCAGCTCCTTGCCGGAGCAGCCCAAAGGCAGCACGCATGCTGCCAGCTCCAGGCCTGGAAGCAGCTGGGTGTCAGCAGCACAATGCCTGGCCCGTGCGTGGATTGCCACGAGGTGATCGCTGCAAGTTATTAGCTGACGACGATTAATGCAACCAGACGGGAAAGGCAGATAACAAAGCAGGGATTTGAAACGTGCAGCGCTGGGCCTCACCATGCTGTCTGATGGATGCTGGAAGCAGCCTAAATTCACGGTGTGAACTTGTGTCCTCCTCGTTTTGGGTCTGCTGGCTGAGGCGGTGGGAACTGCACCCCAAGCAGCCCAAGTCATGGGGCATCGTGGAGAGCTGGCTGGTGCCGCAGCAGGTCAGCCCCAGCCTGCAGAGCCACGGCGTGTTGGGGAGGAGATAAAAGCAATCTAAATCAGGTTGAAATATTATACCAATGCTAAGAAACTAGGGCTGGGTGCCCCATGCATGTATGTGCATGCATATGTACTTGACTTAATGCATATGCATGTCAGAATGATCGGCAGTAATTCATTTTATTCCTTTTCTTTCCCCTCTCATTTGTTGAGGTATTGTAAATCAATTCAACATAAACAAAGTCTGCGTATTGAAATTTTCCAAGATTTCCAGGAAGTAAATATGCTAGAACTGAGAACTCGATACCTGAGCCATCAGGAACAGCGCATAAGACCAGGATTCCCTGTTGGTATTTAGGCAAAGCTGCTAGTTTTTGGAAAGACAGCAGGACCTCCTGTAGCAGAACAGCTTAACTTAAATACTATTTCTGTGATGTGCAATTGCAAATTTTACTGAGAAACAAATGAGCTAGCAGATGTTGTCAATTCTCACTGTTACTGCTTTACAGAGTCACCTATGATAGAAAGCTACTAAAGAAGATCTCACAGAGACTTTTCAAATGAAACATTGTAATGGTCTGAAAATAGCCTTTATGCTGCAGCCAGAATGTTTGCAAAATGTTGTGGACTGTCTTACAACATTTGGTGTTTTCAGGAAATATTCCATGGCTGTTTTTCAAGTTTTTATTCAAAGTGCATAAAAATGAGTGAAGTCACTGTTGTAAAACAAACCATGATTCCAGCAAGGAATACTGTCTGATGGTGCAAAAGAGCACAGTGGAAAATGGCCCAACTTGTATCGTTTAAGACAGGTGGTGAGAAGCTGGGTTGTTATACCTGTTCTTCTGCACTCAGAGTAGCGTCCATCCCATCATGTCTGCTGGGGAACCTCATTTCTTGCATCCGCAGCTTTTACTTAAAGCTTCAGGTTAGCAAGCAATTTACTCACTTTCTTGGTACGAAAGTTGCTAAATCACATAATCAAATCCAATTAATTGCAGCAACATTTTGCTTGGCTGTGTATATTCTGAGCTACTTTTCATCAGCCAGGCTCTGGAGGATACAGTTATCTGTGCTTATTAACACAATTCCATCTAACTCTGCAACTTCTTCTGCAAAAAAAAATGTGCTGAAAGCCTGTTTCTGGGTGCAATAAATGCTACTTTTCTACTAAGTTTCTTGCATGGGCTGAGCTTTGCTAATTTTGTTTTCTTCTCATGTATCTTCGGTGCATACCTAAGACTGCCAGAGTGGAGCTAAAAATGCAGCGAATGACACTTCTGTGTGCACAAAATACTACTGGTGAGCCTGAACTTGTGGATTCTCAGATGCTGTTTGTCATATCCTTGTTTGCCCTGTTGTTCAGGCCCTAGATTTAAGGACTGAATTTCTTTGGGTCTGTAGGAGTCAGGGATCACATCTACAGATCATTATCAGATCCTTATTTGCGAGATAACTTTAATCCAGTTTATTCCTTACCATTAGCTACCCCAAAAGAGAGAAGAAAATAAAAAATAAAAAAAAAACAATGTAAGTTTGCCTAGAAAATGAAATACTCTTATAAAGGTAATCATATGGGTAAGAAAACAGATCCGAACTTCAAAAAGACTAGATCTACAGCCCAGACTTCCTTATTCCTGTGCCAGTTTACACTCTCCATCCTGTAACATCATCCCCACACACATCACCATAAGCCACAGCATCCACTCTGTGTCTTGCACCTGAGCTAAAATGCAAACGTTTCTGAGCATTTCCTTCAGCAGCATCTATTTGGAGGTGGTGGTAACGCAGCCCATCTCCTTCCCAGCAAAGCTATTCAAAATGGGGTGGGGAGAGGTGGCACTTGGCACGGGATGGTTTTGCACTGTTTATTTGTCAATAAATAAGCCTCAAGCCATTTCCTGAGGATTAGTGACCAGCTGAGAGAGCCGAGGGACCCATGGAGTTTCTTAATTTTCCAGAGGAAAAACTTAAAATGTAATCTGTCTCTCCTTTTTTTCTGCCTTATGCTGTTCTTTAATGAGATGGGCACGAAGCATGGCTCAGCTCTACCAATCCCAAAGAATTATTGTACATTTATTCCGGTGACTGCAACGCTACACATACTATTTCACATACAATTTTATTAGCAGCTACTTCAGATACCACAAAATCTTCAGTTAACCTGTGTGCTTTTGGGAAGATGTAGGCAAGTGCTGCTTGAAAGAGGCAAGGAACAGACCTACTGAGAATAGTCCTGGTAGGACGTATAGATTTAGTAAAGGACTCCACGGATCACTTCTAGCATAGAGCTAAATAAGGAATTGTGGAGACATGTTAATGCAATGGAGAAGATGGAGGAGCCGAGGGGTTGAAGGTCTGAAGCATTCCCATGCCCCCTGCTCCCCAATCAGGAGGAAGTCGCATTTAATGTCTCAGGCTTCCTGCTTCTATAATAAGGATAATAGCACAGGCTCATGTTTGCTAAACCCTGAGATTAGAAAGAAAAGGTACTAAATCTCGCCAAGTTACTTGGGCTTAAATTGAACTTTTCAAAAAATCTTAGATAGCAATCTCATGCACATTACATGTCTCTCTATATATTTCAAAATAGCATGCCTTGGTTTTTATTTATGAGTTAATTGTGCTGGTATTACCATGATGACTACCAGTTGATTTATTCCTCCAGCAGAAAATCAGCTTGTCACCTCAAGGACAGGAAATCTTCTTGGGGGACAGTACAAGAGAGAGGGGCAAACTGGGATGAAGACTTCAGAGCTGTAGTAAAATTCATTTGATTTGAAGTAGTGGATGGAGCTAAATGACACATTTAACTTCCTGCAGGCCAATAATGATTTGAACTAGCCCACTTCTGAAATTCCCTTGCCTCTTTCTCCTTATATGTTCCAGCTTGGTCTCCAGCTGCCTCGTCCTTTGTTATATGGGTCTCCCAACTCATTTTCACAACACTGATACATGCACTGTGGGCTTCACTAACCTCGTAGTCAAAGGAGTTACTTGAATTAGCCTTCTTATTTAATCTGCACAAGGGAAATCAAATAAACATTTTCGTGCTTCTCTGGTAAACAGTAAAAAAGGGGCTCAGAGAGGCAGAGTCAACTTCTGTTGGCTCAGTCAATTAGTCAACTAATAACAAGTAATTGACAATAACAAGTCAGTAGTAGACAACGGAAAAAAAATACACGCTATAGCATGCTTCCCAATAAAGGCAGATTTTTTTCCTCTTGCTGTACATGAATAGGCAACCAAGAAATACTTCAGAAAATGCAGGAGTTAAAGAGAGATCAAAGTTAGTTATTAAATAGATGAAAATTTTGTTAGCACTGATGTGCCAAATATAACTACTACCTTGGTCTCCTTCTTATTTCTATTTTCTTTCTCTATAAAATCCATATGAGCTCAATCTTTCAGAAAGAGGTTTGGCCTAAATATAGTTGGAAAAGCAAATAAATTGAAATGAGGTCAGGCAAAGGAGTCTCTACTTCATCCCTCCTTAAATGGTTCACACAAGACAAAAGTTGGCAAAGCACACAGACACAACAGGCAATGCTTTTTTGTTTGCAATTCCATTATTTATTCTAGCATTTATAAAATGTATTCATTACAGCATATCCAGGGGCATATAAAAAAAGTAAATCTACAAACGTTATAGACTTCTCTACTTCCTTGGAAGAAAACTCTTTACATGTCTTACAATAGCTGTTCTGTAAGTCAGAAGCAGAGGAAGCAGACAGGCTTCATATCGTGCACTAGTATTTGTTTCAGACCAATGGAAAAAGGAAATTCCACCAGTTGGGGCCACTTTACCAATGCCTCTTTTATAGCCCCAGTTTTTAAGTCAAAGATACAGTTCTCATGGTCCTAATAACAGTGTTCATGGCACTTCCAGTTCTTGCTGTGGCGTACAGTCCACGCACAAGTGATTCACAGACCAACACTGCCAACAGTCTGAATATCTTCCATAAAGAAAAGGAGTCCAGTTGCAGTCACTGGAATACTAATTGAATAGTTATCTTTCAATCAGCAGTGCTAAGTAAGCAGGCAAGCAGGCTTCAAGGCCTGTGTGTTACGGCAATCTGCTCCCCAAGCTGCAGAGGAAGGACAAAGCAGGAGTTTTCTACTGGAAACTGGACTAAATCGCAATTCTACCCCAGAAAACAGAAGCAGGCATAGAACCAATAGCCTCGCCTTCTCTCCAACTATAACATTTTAATACTATGCTACCCCTGTGCAAACTCTGCATGATTTCTTTGGCTTCAAAAGCCCTCTGATAAAAGCTAGCCAAAGCCAATCAAGCAAAATTGTTGCAATCATCTCTCTTGACATATATATATATATATCACAGCTACTTGTTTCAAATATAATAATTTCTAACAATTTAATGAGACACTATAAAAAAAGGTTATGTGTAATATTGTTTTATATTTGTAAATAGCAAAGGAAGATGCCGAAATTAAAAAAAAAATATTAAAAATGATACAATATCTTGAAGATTGACAGGGAACTGTGTCAATGTCTTTGAATGACCATGTTTTTTAATGACCTGTAACATTCTGCTTATGCCAGTAATGTCCTATTAATCATTTATTAGTCTTTTGAAAACAGCACTGTGGTGTAAAACATGAACTAACTAAGACCATGGAAGTTATAAGGAGTAAGGAGGCAGGAAATGGAGAAGAAACTCACTGATGCAATGCAAATGTCTTCATAATGTCTCCAGCAATTTTGCACACTGGCAAAGGTCTTAAAAAAAGGGTCAAAATCAGTAATTCTCTGATTGACTGTCATGTACTAATTACAGAAAATATGAAAAAAAAGAGGCAACTTAATAACTCATGGAAATATTGCTGTGCTGATTAATACTGTAAAGCTGAAGATATATATGTTTTCTGAAAAGTACAAGTTTTTGACAAATACTTGTCACTGGTAAAATACTATTTCATCAGACAGACAAGGTAGTGGTGGATGAGGCACAATTCCTAGAAGAAAATGGGAGACGAGGTACCACATCAAACTCTAATATCTAGCACAAGAACTTGACTAATAAGCTGGGTTGAAATATTTACATTTAAAAATACTAGTTTGTGTCTTCCCAAGGGCCTCCCTCAGCCTTAGTGCATTGCTATTTTTATTTATTTGATTCACATCTTGGTAACTCTGAACAAACAGACACTTGCACACTTACAGCCAATCTAAACATCCATAATAACTGTGTATCATGTAATCCCTGCTTCCTTTTTCTGTCCACTTTGTTGTTGGGACCAACGGGCAGGGAACATGTCTACCCTGCTTGTTGGTGAAGTACCTCATTCCAGCTTGGGGACCTTCAAAACGGATGAATAACACAGCACTTCTGTTACATAGCAATGCTGAAAAGGGCACCTACCCGAAAGGGTGGTGCATGGTTAGATTTGGAGACGCACGGTGCTATTTTCAAGAAGTGAACAGGAAAAGAGGTAATCCGGAGAGCAGCAGGAAAGTCTGTCTCCCCCAGGGGGCTGTCCTCCAGCTGCGTTGGGTTTGCACTGACCCAGGAATAAGGTACCTGGAAGAAACACTCAGCCCTTTTGATAGGTATCTGGACTAAGCAGTAGGCAAAACGCTGAGGCTGGTTGTCTCAGAGGAATATCAACTGCAGATTAAATCGGATTTATTTCAACGTGTTAATTCATTCCCCTTCACCTTGTCTGCCCTCCTCGAGGTCAGCTGGAGCTTAGTGCCAACTCAGGGCTGTCCGATAGACAAGAGCTGCCCTACCCGTGGCCTTTCTGTCTGCAACATCACTGACTGGTATACTTGAAAAGAGGCCAAGCCCGGAGGACATTGATATAAAACGTACTCAGAGATTTTTAAATCCTCTCATCCAAATTAAAAGTGGATAAAGCACTGTCCTGGGCAGCTACTAATCTGATGGTTATTAATTCTGCCATCATTCATAGAATTACAGCCAAATGAATGTAGTCTGATCATGTGAAAGATAACTGTTCCAAAGCAAGTGGCATGTTAAAGTCAAATCCCATCACAACCTAACTCTAGTCATTTCTACAGCATAGGCTCCTTCAAGGGGAAACCACCAGGGAACTTTTGTATTGCTTTATAAGCTCTTTTACAAAAAGAGTCTTCCAGAAAGTTGTCGTCAAGGGTCATCCCCCACCCAGAGCCAAAACCAAAACCAAAACGAAACAAAACAAAACAACAAAACCCCCTCTGGAAGCTTAAGAAAGGTTTCCGAAATCATGTCTGGAGGATCAAGCCCATCCCACCACTGCCAAAGTGGCAGACACACATAGGGGCCAAGAACACAACAAAATGACTTACATACCCAGCTAGAGAGCTGGTTTGTATCTGCTGCACATTGAAACTTTCTACATGTGGATTGATATATATATATATATATATTTTTAAATACACAAGTGACAATCTGTTTTATCTGCTACTAAGCAAAAAATATTTTAATGTATTTAGTCAACACTTTTGCTGGATCCTCAGACAGTCCTCTAAGATTTACATGAATCTTATCTTTTATCTTCCATTCTTGGTAATGACTGCCAGCGGGATTAATCTGCAAAACAGAAAGCTCTTTCTATGGCTTCTGCTTTCCCGAGCAATGAGAACAAACAGTCTCTCTGCAGTTTCCAAGCTTTCCACAACACTGGTGTGGTCAGGCCTCCGGAAGGGCTTCGGAGCAGCGATGTGCACTGCGGCTTCGCAGGGACGCACAGCCAGCCTAAACCCGGCCTTCAGCCTGCAGCATCGCACGCGGTTTATTTTCCCTCATCCTAAAGCTGAGTGGCAGCATGATGATCTAAATGTCCTCAGGAGCCGGCACCACAAAATATACCAGGAGTACAGCACCTACACAGGCCTCCCCTGCTTGTAGAAGTGACCTAAAAAGGAATAATAAATTGCATGTGCGATCTTCACTCATTTGTATAAGATATAAAGAGTCATGAAAGGATTTTTCCTGATCTGATAGGTATTAAATAATTAATATATATATTAGAATCAGTGTCTTTTTCTCTCTGTGAGCATGTTTGGGTGGGTTATTCGCTAACAGAATTAGGGCGGTGAGAGAGGATTTAGGGGGTTAGTGATACAACAAATAAAATTAACAAATAAAATGAACTCTCTGACATCACAAGCTGTGATGTCTGCAAATGTGTCTGCTTGCATCCCCAGATACAAGCTGCAGAGTCAATAATACTGGAGGTTTTCCATTAGCTGGGGTATCCTGGCCCCCAGACCTCTTGGGTAGCAGGGACCTTACTGCACCGAGGATATAAAACCCTGTTACTGTTTGGGAAAGCAGTCCCACTCACACTTTTCCAAGGTTTGGGGGCTGCTTTTATGTTTTGGCAGATACCCACTGAGCACCTGGAAGCAGCGTTTGTGCTTGAGGTCAAGGAGAAAGGAAGAAGTGAGGCAGCTTCCCGCTCTGCGTGTCTGAGGCGCTGCAAACACTGCCAGTGAGAAACGAAAGGCCATGCGCACTGCTTGAGAAGATATTAAAAAGAAAAAAAACAAAAGCAGGGAAACAGAAGAAAGAAAGCAAACAAAACTCCTCATCTATATAAACATGTTTTTAAGGCCCAAAGGGGATTTCCCTTTGCTTCCTACATACTTTTCCCACATCACCTGGCCATATCAAAACTTACGGGCCTTACTTATGAGCTGCTCTGAGAAAACAAATGTCTTGACTGCAGGCCAAGCTAGAAATACAGCATAAGGGTAATAGATGTGGAAGGCTTATGAGCTAGAAGGGAAATGAAAGGGGAAGAGGATCTGTGAGAAAGGATCTGAACACAGGGCTGTCATGAATTCAGAAGAAGCTTTAAAACTTGATTACCAAATGAGCTTACCCAGCTTTGTGTCCCCTTCCACATAAATCTTATTAATCTGACTGAGACATAAATAGAGGATATTAAACTGTAGGCATTGAAAAGTAGCTTTTGTTGCCTGATTTTCCAGAGGACTATCAGATGAAAAGCAGTAAGGGGAGACGAGAAGGGGCATAAACAATATTTACAGTATTGAAATATTTGCTTTGTAAAGACATGACCGGAGATGGCTGGAAGTTTAAGTCATGGTGAAAAAACAATCCCCTCCAGAAGGCACACATTTTATAAGTCAGAAAGTGCATGATCTTACTGTGCTTGGGTCTCAGTGACAGTTTTGTCATGGACACATTAGAGATGAGCTGGGGAACATGGATTTAGACAGCTAGGCCCATCCTATGGGTAAAGCCTAGGCTTTAGCTCAAACAGGTCTCAGCTTTATACCAGTCTTTGCTGCTTGTTTCCCATGCAGTGGCAGTCAAGGAACAGGATAGAGAAGGTTTACTGTCACTGCATGATGTTGATCTCACAAAGGTGAGCTGGGGTTTAAATGCCATGGTCTTCAAGTGGAAAAACCTCTGGATTGTAAGATGTTAATTATCTACTTAGAAATAGCTGTAGAGACTTAGTTAACTAAAAAAAAATCTTAAAGCTGTCTCCACCTTGCAAAAATTTAGTTCTCATTTTTATGATAAAAGACCTCCTCAGCTACAACTGTCAGCAATTCATTTCTCACTCCACCTATTTATCTAGTATAATTAAGTGTGGAGAAGGGTATAACATTGCTGAAATGCATTATAAATTAGTTCTACATTCATAATGTATCGTCATAAGAGTGTATATTCATTACTTCTCAATTTTTAAGCACTTATTTTTCTGCAATGAGCTCTTATTTCACTGATTATTCACCCTAAAATGACATGTGACCAGCCATTTATAAGCATTTTCTATCTAAAGCTTTGTTATATTCCTATATATATTTCTATCTCCATGATACATACTGTATATATATTCTACTGGATAGAAAAACAGATAAGCAGTGCTCTGCTTCTGCAGTTGTTGATTACGGATAGCAGAGACAGCTACAATTTTACTGATGGGAGCTTAGCAAGATTTCTTTTTCCTTCTTTTTGTGGTCTTCCTTTTCAGTCAGCAATTCACTCAACACCTTGACCAGGAGTCTCTTGTAAATTGGCATTTTCTCAGCCTCATTTTAGGCACCATACTTAACACTGGACTTAGGAGGTTTCTAATTACTGAATAAGGAGCACCATGTGACAGGTTTATAGTTTATTATATTGGGGTGGGCCAAGCTGTAACAACAATTTGGGTCAGACCAGGGTCTCCAGAGAGCATTCAAATCTGAAGTAGGCCACTTGACAGTAAATACCAGTGCTGAATTGGATTCCTGTAGTTCTAAAAGAAAAGGAAGCCAAATCATTAACTAGCTGCCCAGGCTGATTTCATACTGTATTATTACTTTCTTCTTTTATCTGGCACAATGATGTGTTCTGATATTTTACTGGTTGCTAGAAGAGACCAAGGCAAAGAAATATTCATATGCCGGTGGAAATTATGCTCTGGCCCATGATAAAGCATTTACTTTATATTTCACATTTTAACAATGACAAAAAAAAGAAGGAAAAAATAGAAGAAAAAAAGGAGATCTGCTACATGAAAATAAAGATAGATCAGCTGGTTTTCATAAAAGCAGAATCTTTGATCTTTTGCCCAAATTTGTACCTAATTCGCTGAGACCAGCATTTTCACTTCCCCTTTCCACACAGCTTCTCTGAATTACAGGAGGAAATACCAGTAGGTAGAAATTTGCAGCATCTCAAAGGATATTAACTAAACACAGCTTGGGGCAGTAAACACACTGTTGCTCCTGTGCTTTTCCCATGTCACTGGTTTAAAAACCTGGACAGTTAACAACGTACCTATTCTGGGCATAACAACTGGTTTAGATTCATGTGGAGAAATGCAGCTTATTTTCATTAATGTATTCATATTTGCTAACTTATTTCTCTAAGTTTCTAAGCCATAACAAGGGTGCAAAAAATGTATATGAAGACCACTCTATAGAAGACACCTAAAATGGATGCAGGTTAACAAAACAGCTCTGTTTTATCCCTTGCCCTGATCTGGAAACTATATAGCGGAAATTAAATAGATGAATAGAGAAGGACTGGACCGAGTCATGACGTTTGCATAGAGATACACATTCCCTTCAAGCTGCTGAAAATGAATTGGGAATGTATTTCTGAATTCAATTTAGAGAAATAGGACTAGGATGTCTTTACAGGGCCATACACTGGAAAACTACTTACTCAGAATAGGAGTGCCCCTTCTAATACAGCTCTGTTGGTATTAGGGTAATTAATTCATCCTTCCCTTCCCTTTGGAGTCTTTCCTTTCCTCATAGGCATTTCTGCATCTTCTTTTGATCTGGGCCTTTGCGTCCCAGCGGCCGTGGTCATGTTACAGTGCGTTCCTCTGCTCGCTGCCTCTCACGCTGCTGCTTCCCCCCTGTGCTCCCCCTGCGGCCACCTCCGCTCTCCTGAAGTTGGCTTCCTGGGCAAGGACCGTTTCCATCACCCTGAGCAACAGGGGATGCACTCGTGGCTGGGCTCAGCGATTGCAAATAACTATTCAGCGATAAATCATTAACCTCGCAGGGGATGGCTCCGTGGGGTAGGATGATCCAATGGAGCAGCTCAGCACTGCTGAAAGGGGAAGACTGCTCTCCTGACCCTGCTCTGCATCCCCGTGCCCACAGGTATCACCACCATCCATCGCAACCTCCACAAAATTGACTTATCCTGGAAAACAGCGGAAAATCAGCCAGCAGATGAGCTAGGCAATTCCCTGCTGCGCCAGGGTTTTAGCTGAGAGGTGCAAGAGAAGAGGAAAGGGAGCAGGAGGCTGAAGCAGGCAGGAGGGAAACGGAGAACAAGGCGTTCACTGATGCCCAAGATCTGTTCAGTCACTGATGGAACCATAAATTTATACAGGAAAAGAGACACTGGGAAATCAGTCAGTTTTTCCCTCAGAGGCCTAAAATTAAAGGCCCCGGAAATGCACAAAGCTATGCCTAAGTGAGAAACCATGTCAATGGAACAAAGCCAATTTAAATTAACTAACTAGGTTTGATCCCTAAAGCTCACAAGTCTCTGCATGAAGTCTCTCCCTCCAGCCCTTTGATTTTCCTGAGGATCACTTCAAAGGCCTTGTTCTGTACCACTGTTTTACCAGCACACTCCAAAGATCCCCTTGTAAAGCCCTGACAGACACTGAAGCAGAGAAGCACACACTTTGCTCCCATGATCTATCTTCCAAGTGGGACAGCAGGCTCTAGTTTCCCTGCGTCTTTTGGTGCCAAAAGGGGAATATCAAATTAACCAAGGGAAGCAGCAAAGTGCTTGACATATCTACTGCAAATGTGACGAAATACTGCCACAAAACTGCCTTTTTTGCATGTCTACAAATATAGTAATCTGGATTTTGGGCCCTCCCAAAAGTGTTTTTCTACTGCAGCTGACAAAGTAGCCAGCCTAGGTTCGGAAGGAGTTAACCTTGGTTAACAAAAGGAGGAGGCGGAAGAGGCAAAAGGTTGCTCCTAGGGTGGAAATAAACTCTCGGGCTATTAAAACTAGTCAGGTCAGTATTGCTGCTTGTTGAGCTCATAACAAGTCCTAGATTTTCCTGGCATTTTCCATGACCTTGTCTAATCCAAGCAAGGTGCTTTCATAGTTGGTCACAATTGCAGAGAGAGAGACTCGGAGTAAAAGAGAGGGAGGGAGGGCGGAAAGGGAGCGGGATCAGGAGCCTCACCCTGAGAGGGATTACAGCACGTGCAGTTTTATTTCATGGTCTGCCAAATGCCCCTTGCTGCGTCTCCGAATGGAAAATGGGATAGAAGAATGAGCTGGAATTTACAGAGCCTTTGAAAAGCAACTGGTGTCAGCATGTGCTCCAAATATACCAAGTACTTCTTTCAATAGAGAGAAGGCCTCTTTTGGCTTTTATGGGGCACATGACAGTAGGCAGAAGACAACAAATATTACACTGCTGTGACCCCATCAGAGAGCAAAATCTTCCCACATCTCCCCACCTATGACACAAACAAGAGGAAACATGATCACAGCTATTTTTGTTGTGTGTGCATCTCAGTGTAATGCTGTAGTAATGTTGCTAACTACAGCATAAAAACCTCACCTTGCTCCATCAAGATGGTAACATAAGGAA
The DNA here is from genome assembly GCA_034781795.1 of Crypturellus tataupa. Taxonomy (NCBI): domain Eukaryota; kingdom Metazoa; phylum Chordata; class Aves; order Tinamiformes; family Tinamidae; genus Crypturellus; species Crypturellus tataupa. The sequence goes on along the minus strand of JAWLRI010000937.1, from coordinate 2,472,309 downwards.
GCTTGTTGGGTTCTCCTAGGTCCTGCTTTCAAACTCTTCACCACAATTGGGCTTTTTGGTTTCTTAAAGTGGAAAGGTGAAACTTTGTCTCATAATGAGCTGTCTCTTGGAAATGCGGTTTTAAATACCCACAACAGTGAGAATAGGTAGCAGAAATACGAACATTGTAGGAGCAACCTAATGCTGTGGTGACCATTACTCAGAACATTTCCAGCCTAACAAAGCTACGAGGCAGTGTGGGGCAACAAACACAGACATAAAGTCTGGCACATAAGACTGGGATACAAAGACTAATTCAACTGCAATGTCCTAAGCTCTGAGAGGAGGTGAGCTCTTGGGTGGCTGCTAGACAGGGCTGGAATTTAGACTGAATTATACCCATGTGTTTATGGGGAGGTTGTATATTATTATTTCTTCTCTTCACAAGCTTTGTCTATTGTTTTTGGAGTGGGATAAAGAGAAGAAAAAATGATTTAAAAATAGCTTGCATGGCCTGATGTACAAAGATAATATACACTATAGACTAAGACATAAAATACAGGAAAACACAAGTAAATATTTAATTATGTATTATTTTTAGACACATAAAAGTATGGGGAGTCTGCTCCTCCCAGCAGAGGAGTAACTGTATTTATGAGTGATTTACCCAACCTCAATAAAAAACAGCGACATTTGTGTAGAGGGGCCCCTTTCAGGAGAGCTCTCTGCCCAAGCCCCTGAGCGCTGCCTTGGCCCCTATCTACCTGCAGGAGAATCAAGCATGCGCTTACAATACTTCACTGAATTATGGCTCATTTCAAGATCTAGCCCTGAGCAAGGCATGTGTTTCTTCATATAGGTCTAAAAGATGCACATGGTTGGAAAGTGTCCTCCTTGTAACTACACCTTGTTTCTAGTTGCTGAGTGGTTTAGGTCTTTCAGATTTAATCTTCATCAGTTCAGATGACTCACTTTCAATCACAGCAAATGTCAAGTAAAAAGTGACATGTGCGTGGGGGACATGCATGTTTGTGGGATCTGTGGCACCCTTGATGAACAAACAGTTTCCAAAGCAGGCAGTTTGGGCGCTCCTTCTCTAAGCAGATAGGTGCAAAAGTATGAGTGATGTTCCTAAAATTAAATGTGCTTCAGGAAATTAGAAGGCTGAGATTTTCCTAGCAGTTTCAGCTTCCTCACACTATTCATAGTATAACTGTTGAGACATATATTAGTGTTCAAAAATAAATCTCTTAAAAAAAAAAAAAGAGATGGGGAGTGGAGTGGCTATTTTGGAGGATAAAAATTTCAGTGTGATTGGCAAGCTTTTCTCACCTTTTTTTTTACCAGAAAAACTGTTTGGAGCAATTCATATAAGTTAAATGGGAAATATTTACAGAAAGCTATGAATGACTGAAAATAATATTCTGCAATGTAAATTGCAAGGGTACTTTCATTCTGGCATTAAGCAAGTCTGTGTCAGCAACATGCTGCCATGAAAAGTCCTCCATGTAACCATCCACCATGTATTGGTGTATATTGCTAGAATGTAAGTTCCTGAACTGATATTCAGAAAAGGTAAAAAAACATTTCAAGCTAACTCAAAGTTGCTATATTTTTCACTTTTTTTTTCTTTTATAAATAATAATTACTATATACATTAAGCATAGAAATATTAGTTTCACTGAGAAATAATGGCAGGGCAGTATGTCCATGAAGTAGCAATGTTATTGTAATTGGAATAAATACTGATGAAAACTGATGTAGAGAGATGTGTGTTTCGTTTGGCAAGACTTTGACTGAAACATAATATTGCAGTATTTTGCAATGGACAAAACTGGAGTCGTAGTGTGAAAGTAAAGAATGGAGTAAATACAGTTTTTGTAATTTATATGCTAACATTTATCTTGTCCATCCTTCTCTATATTTAAAATAGGGCTTCGGCCATATGTCAAAATATGATCACGATAATACACTGCCAGTGCGTGCATGCTGTTCATTTGAAACACAGAGCACAAAAGGACAACATTTCAAATGAAAGCAAATGGTGATGATGATGAAGACAGACTCTACAAACTAAATGTGCAACTGCATCCTCCAGTGACTTCCCTCTCTCTTCTTCTGGAAACAAATGTTGCCAGAATACTTTAAATGTTAAGTTTCTCCTCATAGCGTGTGGTCGTGATGATCAGCACAGAGAAAACCACTCACGGTTCCATCTGTGCTGGTAAGGCACTTCACAGCGTGTGCATTGCGTTTAACCCTGCTCTGTGTGGGCATGGGTTATACATACATATTATATAGCATACCTGCATATGCAATGGTATTATAACGTTATATAGCTGTATATACAAATATGTATGTGTATTATGATAATTGCATATGTGTTTCGGACAATCTGTTGTAAAAAATGGAGCACATGAGAAACCCCAGTACGGAATTGAAGAGACAACGTTTTTCTTATTGATGCATCTTTTCTCTTCACCTTAATGAAGCTTTAAAACTTTTCCTGTCTGAAGAAGAATAATGAAATCTGGCATAATTTGGAGTCTGGCTACAAAGAGCGCAACTGTGTTCAGGTTACCAGCCTCCCAGCCCCTGCTGAAAGACAACTCTGAAGTTATTTACAGCAGCTTAGGTTAGGGGCCGGAAGCCAGGCTCGCACTTTTTAAACGTGTCTAAAGCTCCCCAGTGACAGCAATTCCATGCAGAGCAATTGGACAGGCCCTCTTTTGTGATTTTCTCTCTATAACAAACCTCGGTCTAGACGGGACCGGGCTAGAAATTCCCATCTCACCACTCCAGCAGCCTGCATTTATCATCACCTAGAATGTAACGCTAGCTGGAAACCTCCAGATAATGAATTGGTGGAGCTAAAGCTCTGTTGAGAGCTAATCACACTCTGGTCACTGTCTGTCAGCTTCCTGAAGAACCTCATATTTCAGAAAAGTCAACATTTGCCAATAGAAAATAAAATCTAAGTCATCACTTGGGTTGGATAGGAGTAACAGTGGAAGATGGCATATGGCATATGAAAAGTTTTTGCCTGTTAATGTTCCTCTCATCCTATTTTTTCTTGATCCTCCTTGAACTTGGGAGGTGGGAGGAGAGGGCAGGAAGGAAGGCAAAACGTTTTGCTCTGCTTGGCTCTGCGCTGCCACCCTTTCCAAATAGCAAGCCAATTCTGAGCAAAACAAAACCACAACATGTCAGCTCAGCAGGCTTTCATAATTTAAAGAGGTTAAGGTTGGTACGTACGAAGAACCAGCTCTTCTTGTAAAGCCCAGGCATTTGTAACCTTTCTCTCCGCAGGAGGATCCTGTTTCTCACGTTCCTTAGTGCAGCACGGGCCAGCCCCGTCACTTCATCCACGAGAGGTACCAGCACACGGCCCCCGCCAGCTCTTTTGTTTTATCGCCCCAAGGGGACTATTCTGTCCTGCAGCTTGAGCCCAAAGATGAAAGCTCCACCGTCCTGATTTAACAAGCGGGAGCCCAAATTCCCCCTCCCTTCTTGTCCCCTCCCCTCCCTGCTTGCTTTCTTCCTGAGGACTTCCAGCATGCAGGAATTATTGCAGCAGGACTTGGAGAGGCACCTGACATACAATAACTTTTATTACACAAGCCTGGGTTGAAGACCAGCACCCCTGCAACGCCAAGCTCCACAGCGCTGCTGAATAAAAGTAAAACATTCACGCCAATAAACAACTCGATCTTTACGAGTTTGCAGAACCGCTCCCCATAAACCCAAGGGCTCTCTGGGACGAAGATAAAGGTCGGCTGTGTGATGCTCAGGAGGCAGCTGGGGCCCAAGGACGGTCGGCGCCGTGCAGGACGGGACCCTCGCGAGGTGCTTTAGGCATTGCCCCCGGCCGCAGCGCCGTCGCACCGGGCCGGGCCTCGCAGTCAGTGGCAGGGGCACAGCTGACCACAGCAATGCGGCGTTTTATTTGGAAATAAGCCAGATCTCCAGGTTCATTATCCTTTGGGAAGCGAAGGGCGGGGGTGAGGGGTGAAGCGAACGAGAGGGACCAGGAACCTCGACCGCTTTAAAAGCAACAGGGCAATATTTGATTTTCAATCAAGTACCTAAAACAGACTTCAAAGGGCATTTAAGCTGACAGTTTTATTTTCTTAGGGAGTAGGAGGAAAGATGAATAAGCAGAGAGTCAGATCTTTCTCAAAATAATTGCAGCCTTGACATATCTAAATTAGTTTGTAAAAGGAAATTCAGGGGCAGTTGATCTTATTAATTAGAGATGCACCAGGACTGTAATACCCAGTTACTCAAAGGCAGCCTGGAGCTACTAAAATAAAATAAAACAAATCTTCCTTCTTCTCCAGCGAAATCAGAACACTCCCCTCCCTCTTTCCTTTCCCTGTGACTTAAGTAAAAGTCATAAAAGATACCTTCAGTTTGGAGGGGGAAGGGAGAAATGCCTATTAAAAACATGTCATGAGTTCCTCCTCCCACCTTACACGTTTCATTGCACTTATGATAGATTGCACTGCCATATATGTAATAGGTTTTGTTACAAATGAGTGCAAAAACAAGTATCTTCACATTTAAAAAAACATTACTTAAACATTATTAAAGCCCTTTGATGTTGGTTTTTTTTCTTAGTCACAGAGGAAAAATAAGCAATATTAGTTTTCACTTAGCTTACAGATGCTCTGTCTCCTCTGCAGTTACTTTGATTTGCAGTACGGAGATTTCTCAGCGTGGCTCACTGCAAGCTCAGGACAGGAGCCTCCGCCTTGAGGGACTTGGAGCCTCAGGGTGCAGGAGAAGATACTGAAAGGGCAGGAGAAGAAAAGAGCAGCCCCGAGTCTCAACTTCCCCAGGGGTCACAAGGAAAATCATTGCCCATCGTTTGCCCATGCGCTACTTTGCCGCAGACAGTGGAGAGCCCAACTCGCCTAAGTGGCCATTTTCAGAGAAGTAAAGGGTCTCTAATGAAACAATAAAATTGTTGCTCTTTTCCTGCCTTCACTCATGGCGAACAATGGGCAATGAGCAGACAAATAAAACTGTCTGTAGGTTTGTCTGGGTTGAGATAACCATGCAATCCTTCTTGCTTCTGGAACTCCAGGAGAGGACGTGAGGAAGGGAGAATTGAGGTGTCTCTCTTTTCATAAAGCGAGGCAGCCGGCAGTAAAGATTCCTCTCCCCAGGCTGCCTCTGCCAGCAAGAGGAAGACTAAACAGAGAGGGCAAAGGAGATCCCCCCCCTTAAACAGAGGCATCAATTTAAGAGGGGGATCCTTGCAAGGGTGCACCAGCAGGACACAAGTAAAAGCAGGGAAGAGTCAGCAGCTTGTTGGATTCACGCAGGTCACTTACTAAAATTTTTAGGGTTAGTGCTGTAGTTTTAGCTATCATTCCTACAGAAGGGGGAGCGTCTTTGCTTTTTTCATCTCTCACTTCCTTAACCAAATAACAGCTGATGTTTTCCTTCATTAGCTGAGCAGAATTTCCCTGATCCTGTTAGGAAAATACTCCATGACATTTCCCAGCAGACAGTGCCTCATTAGTGAATTTTGAACCAATTTTTTAAGCAATGCTTATTACGGCTACAAGGCTAAGGAGGACAGACCTTTGGTGAGCCACCCAGATAAAAGCATGTGAGATAGCTCACTAGCTGTAAAGAAATTTGCAGCTGCCGAAGGACGAGATGAAGCAGCAAAGCCATCTTCCCACAGAGAGAAAAGCTGTCTTTTCCTACCAACCTTGCAAAATGCTTTCACAGCCGCCGAGAAGGTCTTTTGAAACCTGGCACAGATTTCCCCCTTGGTGCTGGATTCAGAAGACAGCCCCAGTCTGGTCTGGCTGCAAGGAACAGCGTGCTGCCTCCTCCTTGTAGGCTACCGGGGAGAGCTCACGTGGCTGCAGACACGGGGCGCTAATTTGGCAGGTGCCTGCCGTAATCCTTAGCGGAGGCTGACTGATGTGGCACTTTGTTGAGATTTGGGGTAGGGAAAGACATATAAACCCAGCAGAAGTGCCCAGGTGCAGGCACCATGAGGGCAGTGTCTCCCGGACCTCTAAGAAGCTGCGGCTGTTGCAGCCCTCCCGTTCACCTGGACTCTGGCTGACCTGGACCTTTCATGAGGAGCAAACGAAGATAATGAAGAGGAGCAAACACCCATGACTTGAATCATTCTTTTTCACAAGAACATTGAAGAACATCTGACTTTCTAAACCTCATTCCTGCAGATGTAAATTTCACTAGTGCAAACCCGAGAGGTTTGAAGGCCAGACTCTTGTCTTTAAACAACAGAACTCAAACCTAAATTTCAAAGCCAGCTCATTGCTTATTTCCTAAGCAAGTATTTATGAATTTCAACAAAATGCATGGGATTGCAGTGAGGGTTTTTTGCATGATTTTTCAATGCTGATGCTAGTTAAACTGACCTGGATAAGATATTAAACAGGGGCAAAGAATGACTGCTGCTGGATAATTTAGGCATGACTAAGGGACCATAAATATTTATTTAAATAAACCCTTATGATATATGTTTATATAAGCCATTATCATTAAATAGGTTGCAATTATCAGAAGTGGTGGAAGTACCAGAGCTATTAAACGCGTGACGTTGTTATAGATTTTGTCTGATGCTGGACACCATCGCGACACAAACTACTCTCTAAAGAAATCCCAGACAAATTTCACAGAAGTAACAAGACAAAAGGTAAACTTCTCTGCACAAGCACACTGCTTTCCTTGGCTTTCCGTCAAATGTGAAACGAAAATAAACTTCCATTCCCTGGAAGCCGCAGCTACGTGTAGATGTCAGCTCTGAGTCCACTCCATCTACGGAGGCCTCCGTTCAGGAAACTCAGCATGGCCTCGAGCTCCTTTCCAAATGTTTTCCTGCAAAGGGGGCCAGGAACGCTTTGGCGGCGGGAAAGGAGAAAGGCTGCCTTGGCGTGTGCCCGGGATTCAGCAGGTCCCTCGTGCTGCCCGCTCCGCTCCCGGCCTCGGGATGCTCCAGCCCAGCGACGCCTCCGGAGCCGGCGCCGAGGGACACGGGCGCCTTCCCGGGCCGGGTCGCCCCGGACGGGGCCGAGCGGCTGCGGCGACGCTCCCGCCACGTCTCCCTGGCGATGGAGCCCGTCGCTATGGTAACGCCAGGATCGCACACATCAACAGACTTTAACACGTTGACAGTTCAGAAAGTGGCTGCTCAGGCATTCCAATTAGGCCTGGTATTTACATGCTTAAAGGTATCAAACGCTTAAAAAAAATAAAATCTATCCGAGAGATCCTAAACCGTGCCAAATTAGAAAACAAGCCCTAAATATATCCTTAATAGAGGCACGTTTGAAAAACAGTGTCTAAACACGAAGCGGAAAAAAGGCGCAAAGAACGAAAACGAAATTCCTCTTGAAAACAAACAAACCATCACCTGCGAAACTGCAGCCAGCGACGGCAGAAATCCCTGCCCGGCTCCTCGGAGTGGGAGTCTGGGTCTGGTGGGTGTGCGGAAAGGAAACCATCCGGAGCCCGGCTGACCGCACAGCGCGCATCGCCCCAAGCCCGCGGCAAAGTTCTTGGATTTCCATGCAGTTTCGACTGAAACCCGTCTTTCCGTATGAAATGCAATCAGTTTGGTGCTCTTTCTGGTTGTTCTGTTTCATTTCCGCCTCAGCCATTACGCTGTTTCTCCCATTTGCAGTTTGCCACACGTGTAGTTACCGACCACACATTGAGAAGATCTGGGGGAAAAGGTGGAGGTTTTGACAGCTGGATAGAAGCCATTAAATCTGTGGCTTTATCTGCTGGGATAAGCCCTTTAGCTGGAGTCTTCAGCTAAGAAGACCAGCTTAGGAGTGATAACAAAGTGGACTCCCAAATTCTCCTTTTAAAGTTTAGACTTAACCTCTCAGGGGAGAATATAAAGCAGTTTGCACCTCTCAGACATGTTGTCTCACAGCATCACCATGTTTACGCCTATTGCAGGTTCCCAAAGTTTTCTTTTTTTTTTTTTTTTATTTCTTTACAGCTGGCTAAGGTTAGAGATGTGGAATAAGACCCGCCAAACTAGAAAGAGATACTCATTAAAAGGGGCCCTTTGATCCCGGGCTATCATCACATTTCAAAGGGTGCCGGCTCTGTGTCTGCAGACTACGACAGCGCTCCTGCCTTAATTAGAAGAATTAGAAGAATGACGGCGCACGCTGTTGCTGAGGAAGAAGAAACTGCCTCCAAATGAAGGAAATCTGAAATAATTTAATCACCTTGGGTAGGCGCTATCACACACACAGGGGAAAGGAAAGGATTTTGTGGCCACAGGAGTCACCTTTAAGTTTTGCTACTGTTTTCCTCCTAGCCTTCTGCGTGTGCTAGTTCTCCCTTCTGCAAAATCCCCTCTTGCCTTGACTCACCTGCAGGTCCCAATAAACCCACTGTGCTCTTTGTCCCAGATCACTTCTCCCTCTGCCACTGCAGATTCACAGTATCTATCCACACTTTCCTCCCCATTTTTGTTAAGTCGAAATCTTTCTCTACCCCTGCCTGCCGGTCACTCCTAGCTAACACTCCTGCCCGTATCGTTGTCCCCATAATGCTTTTCTTGCCTTTTAACATCATTGACCTTCCTAAGCTATATGCTTAGCTTGACTGGATCTCACAAAGTGGCAGCTGCCTCTTCACTCCACTTCTTGACTTAGCTCTCAAACCCTCCCTTTCTCCTGATTTCCTTTTTTTCTTCCTATTGAGCATCTCACCCCCACCTTCCAAGAGCAAAGGGGTGAAAACAGACTGACTTTTCAATCGAATGACCTTCCTTTCTGCTTCCTCTTTTACAACCTCTTGTCCTTTGGTTCTGTAACATGCATGGGAGTGTTTTATCTTCGCCTCTAACCCTTCTGTCTGTCTTAGTCTCTTCTCACTCTTTTCTGGCTCTTTCCTCTCGCTATAGAAAGGTATTTAGTAACCCCATCTTAGGAAGAACCTACACCCTTGGCTCCACTTGCGTCTCTGAGAACAACTCATTTCTCTCTTGCCTCCTTAAATACAGTGACCTAAGAGTCCAACAGCTATCTAGAGATGTTTTATTCTAATTGCATTTTGGATGCTCTCCCATTTACACTTAACAGAAACCTTTCTGCCAAAGTTTATTGCAATCTAATATTGGTAAAAAGTTGGGGTGCTACTCCATTTTCAGGCTCCTCAGCCTATAAGTCAACCACAATCATATGATTGAGGACAACTCTCAGACCAGTTTTTCTCTTCTCCCAGGCTGCCAACCTCCAAACACAGATACCTTGGCTCTGATACCTCTCTTAGAGCTATCACTTCCAACTTAACAGAGTAAACCCAGGGTTACTGAACTCTTTTGAAGCTTTCTTTTGGTTCACTGCAGGTATCACTGTGTGAGCCTTTGCTTGGATCCATATGCTGTTATCTGGGCATCATCGTGTTCAATCTGCTAATATCCCTACTTAGATTCTTGTTTTTGAATTATGCCCAAGTCCTGTAGATTTGTCAAGCTACACAGCTAAAATTCTTCTGTATCTGCATCACTGCAACATCGTTGTCTCTGGTCCACTCAGTCTTAGGCATCCAGTATGTTCCTAAAAACCAATAATCTTCACCTTTTTTTTTACTCCATCAGATTTTCCTTGACTTCTGTCTTTCCTCCTGTCTCCTTTGCGGATAATATGTACTGGTTGTCTTAAATACTCCAGCTGGCCATCCTCACAGTAATGTCTCATGCTCAGTATCAAAAGATTAACTCCTTTCCCTGTTCTATGCACTTCCCACCTCCTAGATTTTCAAACAAACACTTTCTTGGATGGTTCCTTTCAGGAACTCCTTCTGCAGGAAAAATATCCACAGTGACACATCATTAGTCTCCCTCTAATCTTTAAAACTTTGCCTTATCACGGCATTTATACAAACCCTGGTAAATGTTAGTCTGCAGTTGAAATTTCTGCCTATCATGCTTACCAGTATGGTACAATGTTTTCCTTCTATGCTAATACTTGTCTATATATACCTCGTGTTTTGGACTCAGATCATGGGCTTCTCAAGACAGCGGCAATCTTTTGACTGCACTCAGACTGACCTTGACTACTTGTGTTTGTCACCTCTAGGGATTTGCGTTAGGATAGTTGCCTCAAATTAGCTACCTTGATGTAAAAACACAAGGCCTTCACTCAACATTTGTGTAATTGGCATGAAAATAATTTCATTGGATTTGTAAAGGAAAGATAAGGTGAGATCAAAATAGTATTTGTATTAAATCTCTATAAACAGAATAAATTATTCATGAACCCCTTTTTACTCTAAAACAAGATCTTTCTTCCAGCATACCTTTCCTGCTTAATTAACTATCATATCAATAAACCAATGAAATTATGGAAAGTTGCATTTACATAATCAAATCTATTTAAAATCAATCTAATTAAATTGGTGCATACCCCTAACGTACACATTTAAACCAGTATAATCCTTATACACATTGTTTTTAGCTTGCATTGATAAATCACTGTAAACTGATTTAAGCAAAGGATTAAATTGGTTTATGTGTGTCTAATTAAAATGTTTGTACTGGTTTAACTAGATCCACGGTAAACTGATTTCATAGAAATGGTGCACGTTTTTCACGTAAACAAAATGTTGGTCTCCTTTGCCTCTCTTTCCCTTGCAAGTCTTAAACCATGGTCCGCAGACCTTTCACTGATGTGGTCTGAAGAACTGGCAGATCACAGATACTAATGAGCTCCCACGTTTCCAGTATTTCAGACCCTCTATTGCTATGAGGTCAGTAAAAACAGTGGGGAAGAAGGCAGAGCAGCCAGCCTTAATTAGAAGAATTAGCTGGCCTCTGTCTCAGGACGTCACTGGTCTGATGCAGCTGCATCAGTGATGCCAGTGCATGCTGCTCCTGCTGTCGTTCAGGACTTACCATTCCAAACCTCTCAGTTCCTCCTCCAAGAAAATTCTTTATAAACTGGTTGAATTGTGTACTAGCTCACTTAATACCAAAAACTGCACCCTATTGCATCCCTTCTTCTGAAATCTGCATCAGAATCTGTTCCATTCCTCCTGGTTGAGCATGTATTAGGGTCATGGCCGGATGGGAAGAAAAAAGCTTTGCAGTTTTATAGACTATACTATGAGTGTTTCCTTCTGGGTATTAGAAATGATTGTGTCTCACACAGCAACAGGTCCACTGGGTATATCAAATTTATCTTTCAAATTCCCAGACCAGATTCAATTGCAATTCAATTCTTTTTTTCATAGAAGGGAAAGAGGAAGAGAAGAAAAGTGGTCGGGACAGGACAAGACAGGAAAAAGTCTGCTTTGGTGAGGACAGCTTTTTGTCACAGTATCTTAGCTATTGTATCTCATCTGTATTATCCGTCATCTAAGGGCTTTGTCTGACTCAGTTGTAACCTTCCAGAGCTTCTGAATGAAGACAAGGGAATTCAGGAATTAATCTTTATGCTAAAGCTTTTTAAGCCATTTCAATTCCACCTTTCTTACCCTATAATTTGGCATAATATTGTGGGGTGCATCATGCTGTGGAACTAACTGTTCTTAAATTGTTCTATTTTAACGAGCGAATTTCTCCACTTTAAGGTTATGTCATGGTGAAAAACAGTCTTAATTTTAATGAAACAAATATTTTTCTCTCTTCATGTTTCTATGGTGAATGTATCAGCCTAAAGCCTTGAGGGTGCAGCTCTTTTGCAATAGAATGCCTCACTCATAATTTAATCATTCAGTTGCATGGAGTAAATCGGTAGCCCAAATTACTCTGAAGTGGCTGCCTAGCAGGAGGGACATTTATGTCCATTACACTTTCTTATCCAAGTAATGGCTAAGCACAACTATTGGATGTGACACAATTTTACAGCTTTAGTCTTTAGAAAGGTCATTAGATGACAAAAAGGTGAGTGTTGGATCCCTTTCAAGCATATCAGAATACAGCTACCAGTGTTATTCCTGGGGGAAAAAAAGCACAAACGGTACAAACACAAGAATTCATAAACCAGGTGCTAAGAAGGGCTACGATGCCTGTGATATGGCTCAGAAACAATATTTTCTCCTCAAGATCTTAGTCTTAATCTTTGCATGCATGATACTTTTAATCTATTTGCCAGCATAATGCAAACTGATCTGAAGAGCTATTTAACCTTTAGCTCCAAATCTAAGCACAGGACACTTGCTGAGTGCTGGGATAAGTACAATTAAATTGAGAATAAATTGCACGTTAAAAGCTAGCCATCTGCAGAAGTATTTAAGTATCCTAACCAGCATGACTGGCAAAAAAACTGCTAGTGGAATCCACGTGGTATTTGCAACACACATCCATCCATTTAGAAACAGCACAAATACTTGTAATTTGCACTTTTTTAATTCCCCCAGCTGTACGCTAACAAATGTCATCAGATTCAGCAGACGGTAAAGCAGGTAGGCAAAACACAGAAACCTTTTTGAAAACCTGCCAAAACAAAATCATCCCGAGATCTCAATGACATTTAGCACGCAGACTTCTCTGTGTGGCAAGCATGCAGAAAAAGCTATGAAAAGTGAACAGCTTCATCTGGATACATTTTGAATAAGTGCATCTGAAGGCTCAATTGTATGTTAAACAATGGTTAGCAGAGTTCACCACAAAACTAAATATAGACCAATAAACACCTTAAAAGGTGGTGAAGTAAATCTTACCAGGGAAGCAAGATTTTTGCTAATCTGAGAGACCTTCTTAGCAAGGATGTTTTCATATTCATTGCTTCTTTTTTAAAGCTACATTTTTATATGGCCCCTGAAAGGTGAAACAGAGATCTTCATATGAGAGCTCTGTGGAAGCAGACTCCTTCCTCTGTGCTCATGTCGCAAGAATCCTTCGTTCCTTCTGCTCTAATGCTTCAGAGTTAAACAATATTTACAAATGTCACACACATTTTCCAAAACCTGTGACCTTAAGCTCATTGGCTTGTTTGGAGATTTGTCATTTGAAAAATGTCTCCTATATTGACAACTATGAATATGTCTAGACTAGAATACAGTGTGCTTTCGAAAATGTATTAAGCTGAGCTTTAATCCTCTGGTCTAGGCTGAATAAGTTACCTTGATATGATGACTGCACATACACTTTATATCATGCAGACATGTAAATACTCACCATTAAAAACAAGCCAAAAGACCAATTTGGTATATGACTGTAAAGGCACTTTGTGTTCAAGGCGCTGCCCAAAGGTCCAAAACTCCAGCATTGTGATTTACTGTGGGAAATAAAACCTCACAAATTCTTGCAGTCAGAACTACTGTTCATCTCATTTAGTGGTAGTTTTTCATTGCTCTATCCATTCCTATCAGCACTGCCTATAGCCCAAGATAGCCTAGACATTATTTTATAACCTCCCTAACCTTCAAATCCCAAGTTTATTATAATAATTTGCCTTCTGGCTCACTGCCATATTCTATGTGCAACTCAAGAGCCTTATTTCATTGATACCTCTGAGAGATACTTTGAGGACAAGGGCACTGGGAGCTTCTGTACAATAAGCTTTTTTTTTGCCTTCATTCAACAGTGGAGAGTCTGAAATTCCAGTACCTTATCTCAAACTTAGAAACTTCCATGATTAAAAGCCATTTAATTTTGTATTCTCCTTATGGCCATTACTAGATGCTTCAATGGAAAGGGAAAAGGAAACCCTTATAGTATAATCCATGGTACCCTAAAGCTTTATATTCCCTTATGGGAGCATTATCTTTAAATATAATCTCTTGGGATAGCCCTTTCACCACTTTCAAATTTATCACCTTTTGACTTCAATGCTTATTTTTTTTATTGGATTGGGAGCAGATGCTTCTGTTCCACTTTTTCTAAGATGTTAATTCTTTCATAGATTTTTATCTTGAAGCCTCACCTTTCCAAGCCAAACAAGTCCAATCTTTTCAGTTTCAAATATGTAATGTTACAGTAGGTGAGACTGGTATCTATATAAAACAGCAGCAGATAGAAAACATGAAAAAGAATCCTGAATTTGCACATGCAGTCTGTACCATCTGCCATAAATCGTAAGAAGTCAATTAAAAAGTTCTTTAGCCAGTATCAGTAATGTGTAATAGCAGCATTTGCTTGATTGCTAATGGCTGGGTTTACATGATGTCTCAAAGCATCAGTTGTGAGGGTTGCCAGCAGCACAGCACTAGGACTGTGATTATCACTATAAATTAAGTTTATGTTGATATAATTAGCAGTTGCAAGCTAAAGTAATATTTATATTGATCCTAGTAGAATCAATGCTGTACTGGTAAAAACATAACTCCTAAAGTTCATAGTATCTGTGCAATGGCTACCAGATGTTTGCCTGTCCCAGGATATCCCCATCTTTACTGTGACAAAGACCAGCAGTTTAGGTGGGGGTAAGGCCTCTCACAGGGATACAGTCTGCTCCTGTGAATAATTTCCCTGGGTGGGGGAAGGTTCCAGAGGAATCCACCTCCGGTATGATGCAAGAATGATACAAATAGCAGGGTGTGATGTTTACACGTGTTTGCTTTAGTTCTTCCCTGATATGCTTTTACACTGTGTTGACTATGCTGGTTTTGGTGTACGAGAACACTGTAAGTTGTTCTCTCTATGTCTATTATGCAAGGGTTAAGAAAACTGGAGCCTGCAGCATCACCACTGGCAATACAGCACACAAGAAAAGACAAGATGGCCACGCTTGCACCTGTGTTTAATTAATTTTCTTGGGAGAGAGCTACTTCTTGAAACAGGATAGTTTGCTATTTGCATCCCTACACCTCTCCCAGAAGCCCTTCTCTTTGTTCAACATGCCTTAAACATTTGTGCTTTGGTTCCCTGAGACGGTGTTTCTCACAAGTCACCCTTTCACTTCAGTACATACCCTAGTGCTGGCAGCAGTTTACATTAAACCTAGTTTAATTGCACTGTATAAATAACATTTATACTGTAGGAATACCTGCAGGCCCCAGCTAAGCCAGGGTCCTCTGGTGCCAGGCCCTGTACAAAGAAGAGAGTTAATAATAGCCCTCAGAGCAGACAACCTACTGTCTTAATGCCAGTTACCTGAGGTGCTAAACTTGACTGGACGAGTCTCAGGTTACGTTTCTGTGACTCTTTGGTGGGATGAGATCAGAGCTGCTGAGGCTCTTGCTAGAAAATCCAGCTGAGTGTGCAGGCAGCCTCCCGCAGCCAGTGGCAGAATTGCCCCCTGCTCAGTTGATTGGCTGAAAAACCCATTTGCCACCACACAACACAGCTGAACAACAGGTCACTCACACCAGCAGCCAAGCAGGACCTAGTTCTTTTAGACAAGGCATAAAGCTTCATAGCTCTTCTTCTTGCTCATGAAGCAATATGTAGCAATAGCATCGCTTTTGGTTTTGACTGCTATAAACATGACATATCAAGAGATTTAACAAGACAACTCACAACGCATAATTACTTTAAATTAGAACAGCTAAAAAGCAAAACAACAACAGCAATTGGGATGAGCAAACTCTTCAAACTGGAACAAAAACAGGAAGTGAAATTCTTTGCTGGTGCAACTCCACTGAAGTCAATGTTTTGCCAATGAAGAGTTTGGCTCTGAGTTTCCAAATAGCAATAATACAGCAATAGATATATTGCCCAAGTGAAAGAGCAGATGCTGCTTTACATATTTCAGTGTTCTGTTCCTTCCAGGTAAGCCAAAGCAATCGCAAGATATCACAATAATATGCTGCTCTTTCCTGAGTAATGTGCCAATAAGCAAGGGAACCAAACCAGTGTGATAAACTTCTGGCAAAACTGAAAAGAAATGTGTAAATAGATATAAGGTTCCAGGTAAGTATGTGAATATGAAAATGAAAGAACCATACTACATTCCCACAGATTTGGGGAAATCAAAGAAAGAAAAGATTATGATTCGGATTAAGGGAGGTCACCCACCTCTAACTAGCCAAATCAGAAAACATCACATTTTCCATGATGCAGGAGTATGAATGCAATTCTTGCCATGCTCACAGGAAAAAAAAAAAAGTTTGAAAAAGAGCACTACTGCCCTTTCGCATGGCTAGCAAAGCCAAGACCCTTGCAGACCTTGCAGACGTGCGAGCACATGGGACACGCAGGCAAGGGCCTGGCACCATCGCCGTCCCTGCGGCACAGGCAGGAACAGCGTCAGGAACAGCCCATGCTGGATTTGGCCATGAGCTGTACCTGCTTTGGAGCCGAGCAGGCCTCAGACTCTGCAGAGGCACGGGGGAAGCCAGTTCGGTTCTGCTCTCCTCAAGCTAATCACAGCCTCCAGTTTTGTGGAGCAACAGAGCAGCTGATATTATTGGGAAATTATGATTTCAGCTGTTTCAAGATCCATAGCATTTTATTCTCTCTCTTAAAATGTAACCAAGGGAGCAATCTGAGCCTTGTTAATCAGAAAGGGCCTTTTAAAGTGTCACACTGTCAATATAAAACTTTATGAAATTGCATTATAAATGCCAATTTCAGACAACTAACACATTTCAATAATGTTTTTTAAGTGCAGTTTTACTTTTACTCTGACTGATGAGAGAGAGATGTCTGATGAGACAAAAAGCCATACAAAAGTGCACCCTCATGAGGTTTGACCCTCATATATGGGGATGGACATGTTCATTTGGTGCCAACCCCAACCTGTATCCAGAAGATCCAGTTCTTCACTGGTTGCCAGCTTCTGTATTGGTGGAGAGAGGAAGGTAAAAGGCTGCTAAATCAGTGTATAAAACTTTCCATAAACAAAGCGATTTGCCAGCATTTAAAGGGCTTTTACATGTCATGGGCAATGAAAATGTTTTTAGCCAGCTCAGGATTCCTTGGTGCAATAACTTCTATCTCTGATCCTCAAGTTGGTACCTATGCCACCCAACAGATCATCAAATAGACACTGCAGACTACAGCAAATCTTTCTCTGGTATTAATTAACCCTCATTTGAGGCTGCTAAACATTTTGTGCTGCCTGAGGCCACCTGGGCCTCCAGCTTCCCTGTGAATCAGGCTTTCGCTGTGCTCTGAACTTCGCATTTTCCCCACAGATACCTGAATTTGGATTTGACCCACTAATATCTGCAGCATTCCCTGAAATCCTGACACTGCTCAAACATGCCATTCAAAAGTTATCACTGAGTGGAAGCAGTATTTCATCCCTGTTGAGCTAGTTATTTCAGACACAATAAATACATGATAAACACATTATACTGGTACGAAGAAATGAGGCTAATCACAAAACACTTCCTACTTAAGAATAAGTTGGACGGTCATCTGTAAACAGGGACTAGCGTGACCCTGGCATCCTTCATTGCCTCCACGTATCTCCGAGGTGCAATGTGTTACATCCTGGGGATCTAAAACAAGGGGAAGACACAGACACAGATGTGCCACCCACAAATTATTTATGTTGCTGGTACGCAACATTTCCTTTACTGTAGGAGGCCAAGAGTATTTGTGATGTAGGCAAGTTTAGGGTCAAGATTAGTCTTGATTTCTAATTAAAATGCAGCTGCATCTCTCCTTCCCTGCATGTCCCAGTGCTTTGAAGCCAGGGCAAATGAAGGAGTTGCTTCACCAGGAATTTGCAGAGGACAAAACAGGGGGCTAGCAGGTTTGTACTGGTGCCAGGGGCTTTACAAGCAGCAGCAGCAGCTGAGCATGGGATTTCCATCCTCACTCCCATCTGGCTAGATACAAAAACGCCCATTCCAAGACAGGTGAAAGGGACTTTTACAAATACAATTACAAAACCATTAAAATCAATACCCAAGGCAGATGGATAGCTTGGCAGAAACAGAATGATTAGCTGGTGAGATAAAATAGATTAGTCAAATTGATCCCCGTTGTGCAAGACGATGGCCCTGCCAACCGGGCGGTGAGGGGAATGGCTGCACGCTTCTCCAACGTTTTCCTCTCCTCTCTCCCTTAGTCCCACCATGGTCTACCAGGAGAACACCAAAAGCAGAAAAAAGACACTGCTAGGCAGCTCAAAGTGCCCTTCTGCCCCTCTCTGTTCCGCCTTGAGGTCAGGGCTTTCACAAAGGTGCTTTTCTTTCCGCTCCTAAGGCATGGGGCCAAAGTTTGTCCCTGACAAGTGGAAGGATGGAAGGAGCTGGGAGCCACAGCTCTGCATTCAACGCAACTGCTGCCTGCTGCCCAACACACCACACACGTTAAATTATATAGACGCATATAGAGGAGTTATCTTAAACCCTTTTTTACTGTGAGGCTCATTTCAGAGATTTGTGTTATACACGCATGTTATAAGACTATTGGCCTTCCACTGCCATTGCAGCAAATTTGCCCACATGCCATCCTTCTACCATGATGGTTAATATGCATTATCTACCAAAAACCGCAGCTCTCTATTGAAATCCAAGGAAATAGCCTGTTTATCACATAACCAATTTACAATGGCAGAAGAAATCTTGACTTTTGGAACATTTTTGAGTGCTAAACTTCACAATCTCTACAGCTTTATAATTAAATTTCTTCCCTCCCTTTTTTTCCTCAAGGAAGAAAAGAAGAGAAAATGAAAAATCCAGAGACATTCTGTTTTTATAAATGCAATTCCATCAGCGGTGCTTGTAAATTCCTTTACCTTTGGCTATTTGGCTCACATGACCGACACGCTGTGCGTTACCAAAAAAATAAAACACTCTTGAGATAAGGACAAACATGCTACTTTTTCCAGTGCCCGTCTACCTCTACCCTTCAATTTATGCCACAGTCAGGAATAAATATATGGGTATTTAGTGAAGCTGGGGGGAACACTCAGCCGTGCTTTATGCCTTGAAGGACGGAGACCTTTGGGTGCAGATTCTGCCAAATGGTCAGTGTCCAGTGTGTCTAAGGGACTAAATGAAGTGCCCTGTTCTGCAGAGCAGCTTCATGTGACAGCGATCTCCACCTGGGAGAGATCGCTATGGCAAGGGCTGGTTGCTTCCCCCTCTCCATCCTCCCCTTGCTCACATCCATGGACTGCTGGCTCTTCTTCCTTTAGACCTCGCACAGAGCTGGCTTAGGGGGCTCAGCTGGGCAAAAACTAACTCTATCAGAAGAGGTAGAGTTAGTTTAGTAGAGCCCATTCTGGGCTGTTTCACCCTCTGAATTAACTCACTGTGGACTCTGACATCGGCTGGATGAAAAGGGATGGGCAGAAGGGAATAAGAGATGCAGAGACAACTTGAGCACCTCATAGGTGATTAGTTTAAGGCTTAGCTATAGCCTTAAATGGCACTCTAAGCCTTAAATCGCCTAAAAGAGATGCCTGGCACAAAGAATTGGTGAACTCAGTCCTTGGCCTTGCAATAAGATCAGTTCAGAGAGTCCTGCTGTTCTCTTAAAAAATAACATGGGTCAGAAAATTTGAAGCTTTCTCATGAATAATTTCTTTCCAGAGAAAAACTGCATTTATCAAAGGTTTCCCTGGGGTGAAAGACAGGAAAGGAAAGGAAAGGAAAGGAAAGGAAAGGAAAGGAAAGGAAAGGAAAGGAAAGGAAAGGAAAGGAAAGGA
>JAWLRI010000937.1:2429081-2452410 GCA_034781795.1 Crypturellus tataupa | reverse complement strand
AAAGGAAAGGAAAGGAAAGGAAAGGAAAGGAAAGGAAAGGAAAGGAAAGGAAAGGAAAGGAAAGGAAAGGAAAGGTCCATTAGAAATATTTATATCTGGAAATCTTAGAAGACTACAGAGGGTAGTCTAGAAGGTGTGGAGAGCACTATAGCCTCTGGGTAGAGCAAAGGTGTGCAAATAGGCATCCTCGCATGATAAGAGGGGTAGGCTCTTGGCTGGAAACCTGTCCCATTTTATTAAAAATATTATCCATATCTGGTTATGTAATACATTTAAACTCTTTCCCTACACAAACAGGT
Source organism: Crypturellus tataupa (assembly GCA_034781795.1). Taxonomy (NCBI): domain Eukaryota; kingdom Metazoa; phylum Chordata; class Aves; order Tinamiformes; family Tinamidae; genus Crypturellus; species Crypturellus tataupa. Next base: position 2,452,111 of record JAWLRI010000937.1, on the reverse strand, counting down.
TCAGAACAGTTAACACAGAGAAAGAGTTATATTAGGAAAAAAGAAGCAAGGCTAGTAAGCTTTCTAAAAGGCGTCACATCTGCCAAAAAAGCCAAGTCACAGAAGTATAAGTGATTAAATGGGCCAAGTTAAACAAGAAACAATTAAAGTAACTGCTTACCCACCATCTCCCCCTAAACTTTCAAGTTTTATGAATCCCAGGGGACCAAGTTAGCCCTAATTGTATCTTATTTAACTTGGCCAATCAAACAGCAAACTCTTCTCTGTATTGGCCCTATCTGCAGATATCACACCTTCTTTGCTTCTGACTGTTTTCCTCACTTTTTGAAGCATATATACTGCATATTTTATTACCTGTTGGGAATATGTTTCCAAAAATACCCTTGGGCAATCACAAATAAATGAATTTTTAAAAAATGTATTTTCAAATATATTCCACATCCCTGGAATATTAGCAAGTGTCACTGTGAGCTGCGATATGCTCACCTGGAGACTCTTTAAGGCTGACTTTTCAGAAGGAGTTGGGGAAACACATCTTGCCTGAAGTCCACATTTGAACCGGTGGCTGAAACTGAGTTGAATGCCAGGAAAGCAAGCTGGTGTTGCACAGATTTAGGACAGACAGAGCAGACTGTTTTTATTTTTCATAGGAGGAAAAGGCTAATAACTGAACAGAAGAGAGAGCTTTGGTTCTTCTATAACTAGCAATATAGAGAGAAAATTACCTCCCTTTGCTATAGATTAGCAAAAATGGAAGGGAAATGAGGAATATTTTACTGCTTTTAAATAATTAATTTTACTCAACATTTGGAATTTTATACATCTCTATCTAAATTAAAAAAAACACAGAATGTGTGTGTGTGGTTTTTCTAAGAGGAAAATTTGTTCTCCTCCCTGCAACAGGACTTTTTTCCAATCTATTTAAAAGTGGAAGGAATGCTCTTTTGACTGTAATGATGTCTCATCTCAGAAAATGAGATGAAGTTTCAGAAGATCGTTTAGCACTAATTTTTACTACCAGCACCTCGAGATTTGGATGAGGGATATGCTGCTCATAGGACCAAGAACTCCAGTGCCTGAAAAGACCTCCAGGGTAGGTAAACTCTTAACTGTCTGTTAAGCGAAATCGTACATAAAGACCTTTAGTTCAATCAAGATCTCATTCAGACACGGGGAAGAAGGTAAAGTGACCAGAAAAGCCAATGGCAGGGACCAAGTCCCAAAACACACCACAATTTTATGCCACCACCGCACATCTCCCAAGGGACAGAGTTAATACATCCAGCTCTTGGCAGCAGAAGTAAAGAAGAGGACATCCACAGCTCAAATCCCAGCTCTGCTCAAGACCCATCTTAAGCATCTCTAACTAACTAATTCATTTATCCCACGTAATATGGCGATAATGCTTCCTTAACTGGCTGAGCGGTGGCAGCTAATGTTAAGGGGGACTGATAAAGTTGCTTTCCACCTTGAACAAGCCAGGTGTCCTCTAGATGCTGAGAGTTCCTGGATGCTAAAAACATACCCATTTCTCTTTCTGGGGCCTAGGAAGAGAATGTACAGGGTGCAGCACCAGCACAATCAGGCTCATAATGAATTATGAATGATTAGGAAATTTTCCCTTCAGTGCTGCTTGGCTTTCCATTTCATAAAAATCAAACTGCTAGGGATAAACTTGATTAAGAGCACATTTAGAAAATGTTTTGATTGCTGTTTGTTGAAGTTTCCAACACATTAAAATGCTAAAGAGTTTTTTTAAAAGAAAATCGTGCATGACAAGATGCCTAAGAAAGCACGCTAAGCAATGCAGAGCACTATTAACCCTCCACGCGTGCCGATGAGCGAGCTCTACCCATTTGTGGAGGGAGAGCGCCAGGTGGCAGTGCAACACACAGCTTCCCACATTCTCCCTCCAGCTGGCCAAGAACAGCCCCGCTAGCAAAAAAATACCAGTATCTTCGAGGCATCATTGTGAAGCAGGAGCTTCTCTGAAGGGACGGTGGGAGAGGGAATCACGATGGAGAGCTGCAGTTCCTGCTCTACCCTCACCAACAAAGTACCTGGCTGGGTGTTGCGGGACTGTGTCAGCCCAAAGGCGTATGTGGAAGAAAAGAAGCTGCACTAACTAGCACAATCTCTGTGTCATTTTTGTTTCTCCTTTGACAGTACACAGGAATGTTCTGTTAGCAGAATGAACAAATACATATGGGTTTGTGTGTATACACCTATGTATGTATACATGCACACATATACATATACACATACCATCTGAATGAATCAAAACACAAGACTTACTTCCCTAAGGTTACGAAGTGATGCAGTGGCAGAGCAAGAAATAGAAGCCAAGAAAACTCTCTAATAAACAGCTATAACAGAAGTACCTTATTCATGGGTGAGTCACCAACACATACTTTGATAACAAATAACTCATTCTTGGAGAGATTCTCAGTTTTGATTTATATCACAGTTTCAGTAAATATGAGACAGCAGCCAATTTTGCCTATATAAATCCCAGTGATCTCATATATTTTAATCAGAAGTTTTAGAAAAAAATAGGCAGACAGAGCTTTTTTTTTTTCCTTCCTTATTAGTATGGTATACTGGCAAAAGGTTCTATTTTGAACTCTGCTGGAGCAGCAAGCATTACAGAGGCCTGTATATGACAAGATATAATTAATATCAGGGAGGAATTAAAGGAGATTTAGAGAAAGAATATTGTACACATTTGGAGTTAAATAACAATTTGGCCTCATTAAAACAGGTTTCCACTTGCAACTAATTTTATTCCCGGTTACAAAGGCCATCGTTTGTCTGAGCAAAGATGAAAAAGTAGCTGTTAACATAGTGCAAATGAGAGTGAAATTGGAAGGGACATGTATGTTAATGAGCATCGGAGTATCCTACAGTGCATAACAGGGAGTGGAAGAAAAGATTCCCCCGGTATTGTTGAAAAGCCAATGGTTGTCTTGCCCAGCAAGGAATGCCCTGAACCTTCAGCCTGCTTTACATAAAGATACAGCTGTTCGCAGGATCAGGGTCTACCTTAGGTCACTTTGAGGCTACAATTAATTTCTTGGGAGGGTATTAACAATTCATTTGCAATTTTGAAAATAATTTTGTTTCTTGAAGAGGAAGGTCTGGCAAGGAATGGCCACTAATTGTACACTTAGAACCTGCTCTGGGTCTGTAAGCCTTAGTGCTCGCATGTGTGTGTGCTTAGCTAAATCCCTGCATATATATGCAAGTTGTTGATTCTCTCCCTCAGCGCAGAATGTATCACTTGGCTTGTGAATGCAGAACACAGAGACACTCCAGTCAAATTTATGCAGTATGCAAGCTCATCAAGGCCAGAGGGACTACATAGTCCTGGAGCCTGAACCAGAATTTGGCGTCATGGGCTCACATTAAAATTGCACTGTGTTGCTTTGTGTGCAGGACTCCAAACTAAGAACTGAAACTCCCTTTCAATTAGAGAAGTTTAATTGAAATCAAAGATGCTTTAGTCCCCTATAAGGACAAGCCAAGCATTGCACTTCAAAGACACAAGAGGAACTTTGTGCCTCTCACAGTGACTTAAACAGTAACAGACCTGTCGCTTCGGAATAGAAAGCCCATGAAAAGGAGGACAGTGTTGAGGACAGAAGCTTTTGCAGGAATGACACCATTTGCTGGTCACAGCAACAGCCTGTGCTTGACCTGAAAGCTCCCCAAACTCTGTGACATATTCCTGAGTAGGGCTACTGGCACCCGGGCTACTTTGTGTGCAGGCTTGTGGGTGCCTTACACACATCTGTGGAGGAGCTGAGCATTTTCTATGCTTCTCTATCCCTAGTTAACACCAGACCAATTTCCATTGATTTGGAAAATGTCATGGAAACTCTGTCTGTAATTGCTAGCAAAATGGGTTTGCAACAGCCCAAGATTGCAATGGATCTCTTGGCTGCCGACATCCCATGTCTGCTGCGTCGGGACAAGAAACAGCACTTTGAGCTCAAAGAAACAATCTGGGGCAGGAATAAAGTCTGAGGAAATATTTCTATTCCTTCCCAATTGATGCTACAAAGAGAAAGAGAGCTCTTGGACAAGCAACCAGTCTAAAAAGCACCATTATCCCTAAAGCAATGGTTTTGCCCTGTTGCTAAAAAATCTAAATGGGGGTTCAGTAATGTCTCGATCCAAGCTGCTCTATTGTTTTAAAACATTGCTGTGTTTATTTCACCCCTTCACATTTATTATGCGAAGAAACAGTGCGAGATAAACAAGAAGCATGAATAGTTGGATGGAGCCTGCCAGAATTCCCAAATATTTCATATTTTGGCCCCCAAGATGAATTTAGTCTCCAGACCACCTAACTAGAGAATGAGGTAGATGTTGTAAGTGCATTAGGCCAAGATTACAAAAACTGCTCTGCACTGCACTGCTCTGCTCAGTGCAAAATTTACTCAGTATCGTCCTTTTTTTTTATTATTTTTTATTTGTTTTTATAGCACATCTTGCAAGGGTGGTCTTGTGTTTGCACATCAGCCAGCAGCAGAAAACCTATGGAAAAAACAACTCAATTATGTCTTGTTAGTGGTATCTGCCAGACACGAAGCCTTCAGGGATCTTCTGGGTACAACTCAAGATAACAGACAGACCGTCACCCTGGCAAAGGGTTTGGAGTTAGGGAGCCAGACTCAGTACGGGGTTGAACTAATACCCATTACAGGGTGATGGGCCATCAACTGATCTTTCAAGCTTCACCATCTGTAGCCCGTAATGGCTGAATAGGTAAGCATGGCACAGATATCTGATTCCTGTCACAGAGCACATGCAGCTCAGCCCTTTTTGGGGACATTTAGTTCAACCATGATAAATACAAGATAATTCACAAGGCATGGGTGTGGCTTTAGGTACATTGTCCTGTTGAGAAAAAAGCTTTTTTCTACCCCTTTTTTATCCCTTTCTGCTCTGTCTGCTACACAGCTCTCTCCTCTGTGCCCGGAGTAGGTGTAGTTTGCCAGGCTGCTTCATTCCTTCCCTACTGCGAAATAAATTCTTTCCTTCGGTAGATCCACAGGCTAGTCAAATGCTCTTTTTTTTTTTTTTTTTGGTTTGTTTCACTTTCTTTACATTTTTCAATTCAGTCCACTTTTAGAAGAAGTTTATTCTTTGTGCTTTTGTACCCATTGGCTTTATTGCACCAGTTAGGAAAAAATACTCGATATTTATAGTCTTATATTATATTGTCTCCAGATTACATATTTTTGTATGCCGAAGTAGTAGACTATTCAAAATGATATGCCTAAACATATGGGTTCATCTCCCTCCCATTCAACTGGCTGCTTGGACATATAGCTCCCCAACTCTAATACAGGATTTAAAGTGATGCTGTCAGTCAGGAGTCGATGTTGATATTTGTCTTCATGACAATTGTTTTACTGTGATTGAAATTTTTGTACATAGTGCCCCTGTTTCAGTCAACATCCATAAATGTTCTATTCCTGTCACCTCATTGACACATGGTTACCCATTCTTCCTGGCCGGAAAGTGAGAAGAAAAGCTCCGCTTGTGTTACTGGGGTAAGCTGCATAGGGATCGTATTTTAACAGAACTCAAAGGGAATTTGTGGCTGCTTCTAAGCAAAGGAGAAAATGAGGATGTACCTCTAACTCACCATTTTTAGTCCCTAGGTCACAGTGGAAAAGTCCAGCAGAAGAGAAACTGATTTATGTTAAGATTTGTTTTCTTCTCTGTGAAATTACTGAGAACCCCTGATACCTTGCCCTGTACTGGACATTTCTCCTATGTTGCAGCAAAGGAGCATCATGCCAGTAAATCTACAAAGGACTTTAAAAGACCTTGTCCTGGTACCTCAGAGAGCCCACGGCCTAAAAAACCCCAAACAAACAAACAAACAAACAAGGAACAAGATGGAAAAGCAACATAAAACCTTAAGGAAGAGTTTCAGTATGATCACAGACCACATTTCCTATCCATTGGGTTCAGGTAAAAAGCTAAACCCACCCTTGTTTTCTCCTCAGCCAGTGTTGGTAAACAAACTAGGCATTCCCCTAAACATTAGTCATTGCCTTCCACCTTAGTTTTTAGAGATAAACATCTGTAATGCAGCTTCTCTTGTTTATGTCATCACCATCACCACAAAAAAAAAAGAAAAAAAAATGAATTAGAAAGCCCATGAGGCTTTCACAGGGCAAGCAGTTTTCAAAAGTCTTCTCCAGCCCCCTTTCTAATCCTCCTTGACTCCACCCTGATTCTCCATCCCCTCTCATGTCCACACAGAACACACGCGTGCGGCTTAGGAACCTGTCCTGAACGGAAAGACCCAGCTTTCACTTCCACTTTGCTTTGCAGCTCATCTTCCAAAAGTTGCTAGATACCAGCATGCAAAACATTGCTATCAAACCCAGCTCAACAGAAATGCTTCACAGCCTGAATACTAAGCCCCGCATCAGTCCCACATGGAAGAAGCGATGGTTTCAGTCGTGCTGTTTCATGAAAGGGCAAGTTAGGCTCCTTACAAGGTTTACGTGAAGTTGCCAGGGAAATAAGAGAAAGGGAAGAGGACTGTTAATAACACACAGTCTCTCACAAGTTCTTTCTTAGCACATCCTTCTCTTGGGCACATACTAATTTTTTATCTGACTTCAACATTTCATACTTTTTCACAAGCAATTTGGAGGCAGACAAGAATCCTCCTTAACATTTAGACAAGTTGGGCAGGTTTAACTTTTATTTCCAGATGACAGGATTGGTTTGGCCAGGGGCCAGTGCAGAAATAATCTAGCGTTGTTATTGTTGCTAAGTTGTCCTATAGAAAGTTGGAGTTGGTTTATCTTTTACATAACTCCTTTCTAACAAGCTGGCAACACATCTGACTCGGGTCCTTGTGTACGGCCTCCCTTGAGCCCTCTCAACCCCCTTGTTACTGGCTTCCTGCTGATTTACAATAAAACTTTGACATTTGGTCCGTTCCTTAATAGGGGCCTGTGACATTGCCCAGGTATGAAAAAGTGGAATAAAATTATGTGGGTTAAAAATGATATAGCTCTTTGAAGGTGGAGACAGCAGAAAAGGGCTTCAAAGTGCCCAGGAAAAATGAGACCCACAGAAGGCCCTTTGTTCCGAAGGGTCTTCTGGCATAAATCTCCCTGCCAGCCTTCTTTATACTACCTTTAATTATCTGAAACTCATTTTGACTGACATCTGAACGTCAAACAATTAGAAATGACATAAAGAAACAGAAGTAGGAAGGAAGGGAGGAAGAAAAGAAAGAGAAAAAGGACCAGAAGGAATATTTATTGTAGACCATTCAGTTGGGTGATTTTCAACAGGAAGACCTTATTTAGCTATCTTGATAAGGTGACCTGAACAATTCCTAAATTTGAGGGAATAGAAAAACAGATACCATTATTATTTGTATTACAGGAACATCTGAAATCCTTGCGCACCAAAGGAGAGATGTGGAGAAAACAAACAGAGCAAAGATGATCCAAACTAAATATTAGAGCAGCAGTAAATCCCCGAAGTTCTTATCTGAAAAAGAAGTGCTTTTTAGGATGCTTGCCTACAACTCAGTACCATGTTTAAGCTCTCCAGGATGAAAGAGACCTAAAAATGAGCGCACGTTTTTGCACACAGCAAATGCCAACCTGAGTTCCTGCATTGCAGCATGAGCAGGGCAGTGATTAAGTACTTTGTTCAAAATTTCCTGAAGGGCTCAAATCCTGCCCAGTTTACCCTTCTCCAAAACCATCAACTTCAAAAGTATTTCATGGATTAGCAGTGAACACAGAGTATTTCTTGCTGGGTGGTACTTTATTGATCTGGTCAGGAGTCAGTGCAAAATAACCCAATGTTGTTATTGTTATTCACATGTTCTTAAGAACGGACTTCTTCTAAGAGGTTACATAGTGAAGTTAATTTCTCTTACTCTTCACTACTTTTATGTTGTCTCTGTTCTCCACAATTTTTTATACAAGGTAAAGATGGGCTTTTATATCGGAAAGTTGTGCCCCTTTAACCTGACATTTAGAAAGGTGGCAGCAAACCGGTGACCAGAGGCCTGGGTGTCACTCTGTTTTGACTGATGAAAATCCCCTTAGAAGAAACACAAAAGGATGAGAGAGGAAACAAGATGGAGGGAAAAAAAAAAAAAACACAAGGCCACCAGAAACCCGCTACGAAGAGGAAGAATCGCAAGAGGAACAATTTCCCAGAGCTGTGCGATGGGATATGTGTAGTCAAGTCCAGGATGGGAGGAAACGCTCAGATGCACAAAGAAGGGGCAGCAAATGCTAATCTGGGAGCCAGACACCCCCAAACCAGCCCAAGGATGGGCTGCACATGCTGCCCTGTCCCTACTGTCCGTCCCCTGCCCGCAGCCGCCCTCCTGCTTCCAGTCTGTCCCCCCTTCCCTACCCCTTCCCTGCACGCAGTGACCCCCGGCGCTAAAAACACCCCTCTGCAGTTCTGGGCACCACAGATAAGCGCGGAAGGCTCTTGCAGGAGGCGCTGTGGCTTCACATCTGCTTGTTAAAAATATCACATATTATTAAAAAAAAAAAAAAAAAAAAAAGTTTCTTGTGACTAATTTCAACAGCAAACCATATGGTCTTTTTACTTCTCCTGCACTCATAATAATTAAATGGCTAATTTCCCCTCTTAAACTACCTTCGGCCCACAGAAAGAAACAAAGGAAATCACAGCTATTCAGCTACAAAACATCTTGTTAAAGCACAGCAAAGAGTTATGCAATTAACCCCACAAAAGCCGGAATTTCACAGTTATATCTAACACCCCAAGTTAACAAGAACAGGCTTTAAACTGAGCCTTTTTCTTTTTTGTTGCTGTTTCTATTTGCTGGCGCAGCAGTCACAGTTAAGGTCAGGTGTCAGAGCAGATTTAAGCCATAAATGCCTATTTCCTTGTTTTTGTGAGCGGGGAGTCAGCGCCTTTATTGTGATTTAAATCAGCCACTGGGTGCTCGGAGGAGGCGTCCATTAAACTGGGAAACAAAGGATATATTTGCTTGCAAGGCACCAGCGCCTGCATATTTCCCTGCGTCTTATACGTGGGGCGGCAGGAGCTTTCTGCGCTGCTGCTGTCGAGTCCGACGCGTTTTATGGCTCCTCAGCCACCCACCTGCACTAACCACGGACCGCTTCGCCATTCCACCTAGGGTCTGCCAGACCGCCGCCTGCAAACTGGAGACATGAGGAATAATATATTAATACACATACTATATATATATGTATGATAATTATGTTAACAGACTTACTCAGGCTCCAGCAAGGGAGACCGCGCTGCCAAACGGCATTGCTGGGTGATGCCCTGGGCATTTCCTCTACTGGAGGCTCCAAGAAAGTGAGGAAAGGTCCTGCCAGACAGCCAGCCGTGCTCCTCCGTGGGGGCATCCAAAACCCTGCAAGTGGCAACAGGCGCCTGCAAAGAGATAAGAAGTTGCTTGCAGCAAGCTGCAAGGCAATAGCAATCAAGGAGACCAACTACACAGCTGGACTGGCTGACCTGGGCAAGGGTGCCCATCAACCTGTTGTGTTTGAGAGCACGGATTGTTACTTAGGAGATTTAAATGGTATTTGGGTACCTAAATGCCTGCCTGAAAATGAGAATTAGAATCGGGTGCTGCTATTTAGACAATCAAATCTGAAAATGAGACTGAGAGATCGCATAGTGGGAGTATAGAGTGCACACTCATTATGACTATTTTGCTCATTTAAGAAAATCTTTCCTGACTGGAAACTAGGCAATGACCAAGGCTATAAAGACTGAAGAAAAGTATGATGGTACAGGACAATTTTTTTGATAAGATGAGCCACTAGATGACACTTTGCGTAATAATATCATGGTCTGAGCATTTCCATGCTATATTTTAATTTTTTGGCACAGTAAAGCCTATTACGGGCTGGTGCCAAGCAGTCCACAGACTATAAAGCTAACTAGAGGCTTCTTAAAGTACCTGGCTTCCTAATAATGCAGGTTGGCCTTCGCCTATGTCTTATACATTGAAATGACAAAAGAAAAACGTAGAGAGGAGAATTAAGCAGTGAAAGAATGACTAGAGCAAAAGACAGAAGAGAGCTGGAGCCTGAGAATAGGGCAGGGGAAGATGTGGCAAGGAAGAGGCATCATGTATGAAAGAAGGGCTGCAAGACGGGATGCTACTAGATAAGGAGTGAACAAGGCAGCAGCAGGGTCAGAAAAGATAAATGTTGTTGACAAAAAATGCATGTGGAAAGGAGGAAATGGAAGCTAGGGAAAGGCAATGAGGAAGGTAGAGTAGAAGGAGGAAGAACAGAAGGATGCTACCTGAGAGGAATTAGAAGCTCATTATCCTCTCATAAATTCATAGCAATATACAATAACAATATTTCAGTCAAGAAGAACACTCCTAGGGTTTCCTAAGCAGCAGCCTTCAAAGATAAGAGAGAAGAAAGAACAGAGGAAGGCAGACAACATGACTGTGTGTTCCAGGTTAGTTTCTTATATTTCAGACAGGTGGTTTATGTATCCAGCTTTAAATATAAAAACACAGAAGAACACTTTTTTGATTCCGTTATGAGGTACACTTGCCAATGATTAAGGAATTGACTTTAGAAGATGTAGATCTTGGTACAGGTAGAAAAAAAAAGTTGTTTTAGATTCCTTACATTACACTGTTTATCCATCCTCATTTAAAAAAACAAACGCACAAACCCACCGGAATTTTTTGACCATATATCAGCATTTCTGCTTATGATGTGGATCGAAATACTTCATTTCCCCCCCCCAACATTTCCTATATTTATGCTCCAACTGGGCAAAGACCAAGAATATAAGCATTATCACAAAATGCTGCAAGGTGCAAGTTACTTGTGCCAACACATCTGCTTTTTCTTCTTCTTTTAAATACATTCTCTGAATAACTTGTTATTTTTTAATGGAAACAACTAATATCTCAGCTAAGTTGGCCATTATGAAGGATTTGCATGAAATTGCATGACAGCCATGCACAGTGGAGCTGCAAACGGCAAGGGAAGATCCTGTTAATCCAGTCAGCCAGCTTGCCAGTCTGTCTGCGACTGGAGGTAGAGCAGGCTGGCCAACGTCACCAGCCCTTTAGAATCTACGCTCGGCAAATCCCTAATTTGCAGTACAGGGTATGTGACAGACTTCTTCAAGGTATGTAACAGATGTTCTTTCATTTTAAATAGGTAGTGGTGGTGGTGAAATTATTAACGTCTGCTAGCAGCAAAGTGTGGCCAAAGAAGTGCAATTGTGGAGAGGCCAGAGGTGGAAATGATAGTTTCCTCTGTAGCCCACTGCAGGAAGATCATGTTTCAATCCTAGCAAAACCTCTGCAAGGCCTCTGGGTGCCTCTCAGAAAGCAGGAGTCCCTCCTCAGCAGGTTACAGCATGCACTGCAAAGACAAAGGTGGGGGATGGATCAATGTCAAAATTTAAAGATGAAGCCCAAGGGTCTTTAAGTGAGTCCATTCACAGCTATGTGCTCAGCCCTGAGTGTAACCTAGAAAACTGCATATCTGCACAACGGCCATTCTTTTATGAAAGTAGTTAAGCAGGGCAGACCACTACGTGAAGATGGCTGTTCCCTCATTTTCCTGTTCAAATCCTCCAGATTTGAGAATCTCTGAACCTCACAGTAGTTTCAAGAGAGTCCAATAGATTTTCAAGAGGTGATGAATGTGAAATATTTGAAGTAGAAAAGGAGCAGATGGAGTGCTGAGAAACATTTTCTCATCCTTTCCTAACTACCTTTACCAATCATAAATGAAGCCTTGTTTAACGGTATTTACAACACACGACAGTGGTCATAGAGGCACAGTGTAGGTAATGCTTGCTGATGACTCCTGACCAGTAGATAGAAAGTCAATTTGTCTGAACGCAAAAGGAATTATTTACCCTTTCTCTGCTGCTGAGATACCCCATGTTTCTGCTGTGACTCTTGGGAATATCCTACTCAGAAAACAGTGCTTCACAGTTTCATAATGATGCCAGAAACAATTGCTTCTAGTAGTGGAGTGTGAAAACTCAAAGAATTTGTAAATATTACAGGGTGCTGGAAATTCAAATTCTTACTGTTGCTTACAGGTGCTAATAGAAAATTACCAAGTATAAATGGATCTCTGATTGCAGCACACTCCTCTATAGTTAACATAGTGCTACCATTATCTTAACAAAACACTTTAACTTTCCCTTTGGGATAGCTACCTCTATTTTGGATAAAGAAATCACAGCTGCTTGGAATCTAGAACACAACAAAGTCATAGCAACAGAACACATTCATCTAATTTCACAGACAGAGACAGAATGGTAATGTTTAAAGGTAAAAATCAGTTTACCATTTCCATCTGTCACCAGAGAAATCAAAATATGTTTTGCCTTTCACGTTTATGTCTGACAATCATAATCCACACTGCAAACTATCATAGACTTTCCATGCCCTTTGGCAAAAAGGCACCCAGAAATATAAGTAAATATTTGTCAAAACCCTCTCCCATCTCATAAAATGCGGGTGTTTAAAGTTGGATACTACTGCTGTAACAAGTAGGTCCATCAATGGGCCCTATAGCACGTATCAAGACATTGGAAGTCTTCACTCAAGACAGACCTACAGCCATTCCCAGGGAATGGGGAGCATTTAGATTTGCAAAAAAATAACCAAAGTGGCTAGCTAAAAGACACAGCTCAGGCATATCCCACTGATCTCCAGTGTGAAAAGTGTCACCCCAAAAAATCATGAAATTTCTAAGATGAATTTTTCTTATCGAGGTAAGACTATTTTATTTTTATATTGATTGTCTCTTGCATCCTGAAGTCCTTGAATGAAGGGCATTTTGAAATGTAAATTTGATGGATGGACTGATACATTTATATTCATGAGATTTTAGCTGGAGCTAAGCAGGTTAGTGTTAGTTTACACTCCAATTTTGTCAATAATAATCAGGAAAAGGAGGGATTAATGGCTCACCCTTATAATCTAATCATATCAATGCTATCCACTAACCTGGGAAACACAGAAAACATATGTTATGTCAGACTTGCATAAGCAATGATTTTCCAAATCCGCAGTTAGCATTTGAAAGTTGCTGTTTAGATATTGGCATTCACATTTCATCTACCGTTTGCTGCAGAAACACTTCTACATACAGCAATGTGCAAACATTTCAGCCTTGATTTCATAAACAATAGTATTGGGAAAAACACGTGCACGAACAAAAGAAGAATAGGTGGATATTTACGCCATAGGCAAATATAGAAGTAGAGCAGAAACTGTAATGCAGTGGGGTTGCTCTTGTGTGTAAGGGTAAGGGTAAGGCTTACAGAGAATGACCGCTTAATCTGCTTCCTAACCTCCATGGCAAGCACGGTAACGGCCCACAGCAGCAAAACTGGTGCTAGGGAGCTTCCACATCGCATGATTCCTTGGGTGGACCATGGGTGCTACAATGATGTGCATCGTACGTTGATATTTTTACCATCCTGCAAACACAGTCAGCTGCTGTTGCTGCCACTGGCAATAGCAGAGCTGTACAAAGATCCTCCAGCAATATCGCAACACCGCTCAACCTTCAGCCTCTTTGTTTCCATTAGTGCAGGCGTTTATACACATAAACGAACAGATAAATAAATAGGTTCTGATCCAACTTCCCCTGAAGTTGTTGGGTAGGAGGTGAGGCTTTGGGCTCTTTCTTGAGAGGGTGCTTTGACCACTGTGGAGCGGAAGCATGCATCATGCCCGACAACTGTCAGCGCCCGTAGCCCTTTGCTTGTCTCAGCCAGGAAACTCAGTCTGATTTCTGCGCTCCTGTGGTCTAACTGACAAGCCGATTTCTCAAGCCCCTTCCTAAGGCTTGATTCCAACACGCCTCTTTCTCAGGGAAGTTTTTTCTGCTTGCAAACACATAGGATGTTGCAATTCTGAGGCTGGTGTTGTAAAAGATCATAGTGGTTGTTTTTGTGATGCTTTTTGTCCCAGTTTTTACAATGACAGCAGCAACAGGGATGTGCCACAACATGTGCGGCTGCTGCTACTCTTTTAGCAGCCCTTCAGCCAGGATATTGCTGGAGATAGATAGAGGACAACACTATAGTAAAAATATGACTGTCCCCATTACCTTAGGCCTCCGAGAACCACTAGCATCCACACTCCTAGATAAAAATGTATGAAATAGCAGGAAATGAATAAGTGTATGACCATGTGCACACTGTACTGCGTTATGTTGTATTATATTTAGATACAAAATTGCCCGAGTGACCTCATTGCGCACTCAAATAATGAGAACACCCTTGTGAAGTTACAGCTGTTTTGAACTATTAAATGTTCATAAGCCAGACATGATTTTGCTGCAATGCTTCTGCTAAATGAGTGGCTACATATTGCATTAGCATTCCCAGATGCCCTCCCTTAGCTCAGGAAGCCTGGGGGTAAAAAGACAGGAAGGCTCTGGGATGCACTTCTGCGTCTGCAAACTGCAGTGCAAATCACCCTAATTGTTTGTTAGATGAACAATGATCACTAATTAACATTGTTAAAATGTCATCAATGATCACTAATTAACATTGTTAAAATTTGTTAACAAAGGAAATTTAACAATATCTTAATTAGGAAGGATTTCCAATTTGTGATATAGAGCATGTTAGACAAACAAGGCACAGCTCTCCCTTTGTTTTCCAGCTCTGCAGCAGGAGAGATTACATGATATGACACAACGCATTCTGCATTTGCCGTTTATCATTCCACATCCCCTACACCCTTGCGCTGTATAATTACAGCTGGGGCTAATTTTACCTGTGTTATTGTTTGCCCTGTAATTTTGAGAGAATAGGCCGTGTTGATGCTATGTGATTTAGTTTGGGGCAAGCAGCTGGCGTTTTGCCATAGGACTGCGGCTCACATGTTCCTGCAGTGAAGTGCATGCATTGCAAAATAAAAAGAACCTCTCAGTGTTTTAATTTACTTAATGAGATGGTGTAAGGGTAGCCGCTTTCTTCAGGTTTTACTTTTTCTAAATGCAATTTATCAGCCACTAACCTTTCAGGGTTGTTGTGTTCTACTTCAAAGCCACTCCACATTGTTGGAAAAAGTCCCCTCCTATTATCTATTACTTAATTATTAAAAAGCGTCTACTCTGTTTTCATAAATTATCTATGTATCAGGGATGTTGGCATGCGAGGAAGAGAGACGCACACATAAATGCACACAGGCTTGGGGAGATTATGAAGTTAATTATTCCTGATGGAAAATTAATAACTAAAAGAAACCGAAGATAATTTAGTTAGTCCTGGAGTCAGACACAAAAAACATTTTGAGAACTTTTGCAGCAAAATATCTTTAAAAGTAGCACAGCGTAATTGGTACAGTTGCCCTTTTACGTTTTGCCTGGCAGACCACTTCAAATAATTGACACAGTTCTTGAAGAGAACATATTTATTGCATAAATAAAGGCAATAAAGTGCATCTCTAGTAGAATTCCTATTACTGGATCAGAGGGAACTTTATTTGCCTATTCGTTTTGGCTGAGCTGATGCACAAATCCTGGTTATAATGAAATATGGCCTAATGGTTATGGCTCTGCTTATTTTTACGTCTAGGAATACAAAAACTTCCTGCTTTGGTGCAGACCTGTCAATCTGGACCAGGCTCTAATTCCAAACGTTGCGCAGAGATCACGTACATGGGGCGATGAATCATCCTTCCTCATCTTTGTTCGTGAGATGCTCCCAAATATTTTCATGCTCTTCAATCCTCCTCCCAAAAATCCAGAAAAAAACCAGAATTTGTGACTGCATGGGAATCCTCGCTGGGGCTTATGGGCTGCACAAACTCCTCTCCTGCCTCCCCGGCCAAGCTGCTCAGCAGCAATCCTCTCCCAGAGCAGCCCCATGGGGGCAAAAGACCTTGCTCCTCCTGCAAGCCGCTTCCCACATCCCGATTTCCGGGAAGACTGTTAGGAAGTGCCTGTTTCCTCCCAGGGACTCGCTATGTGAACCGAGAGCAGCGTGGGCACAGGTGTGACCCACCATGCCAGGCTGTGCAAGGGAAGGGAAAGCTCCGCTGGCCCCTTGGGCAACACACATGGGCGTGGGGCAGAAGAGGAACATGCACCAAAGGAGATGATAACTCCTTATCCTTAAGATCAGCGCAGAGCTGGACGGCCAGGGCACTTCTCTGAAAATGACACACAGCGGGTTCAAACTCCCCCAGAGATGCAATCTCAGACTCCACCCTTTCCTCTTGTTACAAGCACCAAATGCGGTGTCAGGGTTTCACACAAGATTTCCTGTCCTGTGTTTTGTTTTTCAGATTCTGGTTTATCAATAAATAAAAAGAATGAAAAGCTAAAATTCAGTTCGCTACTTTTTTTCTTTTCATAATTCCCTGCTTGCCTGGGGAATAGAACCATCAAAAGTAGTTATTCGCAAAGTCCTGTCTTCCTAACGTGTTATTGGAAAACCAATAATACTTGGTTCACTAGGAATGACATTGTTTGGATTCAGTTATGTAGGGACACTTACTTTGTCCCTTTTGTCCTGGTCTTAAGAAACATGTCTTAATGCAGTGCTGTGTTTGAACCATTCTGATATTTGTTCTCAGTTGGAAGGGTTTCTGAAAAGGATCCTGCCTTTTTCTAGACCTTGTTAAAGTGGCAGCCTGCCACACTGCTTCTCGAGCTTTCATTTACTCAGACTTAGTTGACCGTGTAAGCACTGAAAACTGTATGTATTGGTTCTTCAGCTTGGCCTCTAATAAAAGTCTTTCCTTTTTTGTTTAAGTAGTATAATATTAAACTTTGTTCTTGAATAAATCAGTTTGCCAGCTAATCTTTCTCTGCTTCAAATACTCCAATTATTTTTGAGGTTCTTCTAAAGTAATACTTTGAAATTTCAAGCTTGCTGTAGCTGAAACGGCCCTTTGCACAGGAGGCCAATGGCATGCCATTTTGATTCCCCATCAGTTTCACTTATCCCCTTCTATGTAACTCAGGATGGTCCACCTTGTTCCTAGATCCCTCCTGTGCCTCACTGTGTTTTGCTCTGTGGCCTTCCATCTACTTCTCCTGCCTCCTTAGCCTGTCCCTTGGCTGCCAGGTCTTTGGCAAGCCTCATGAGATGTCCATTTTCCAACTAGATCTGTGGCCATTATTGAAACAGCCCCTAAGATACTCCTTTTTCTTAATATAGATATTTTTGAGAAATGGTTGGTGCATTTTAGAAAAAAAAATGAAGGAAAATATATCAGGTGAAATGTAGTATCTCAGTGTAATCAACAAGAATACAGTATAAATTAGATATTTCCTGCTGCACTTTGAAATTTTTTTTCAATAGTTTGAATGTCAATTTGAGTTATTTTTTTCAAAATATGTTATAATAAGTCATTTCAAATTTTACACATCATAGATTAAATTTACTGCTGCCCCTTAACAATGTGCTACAGTAGTTGCATTATCAGCTGTACACAAATGCACACAGAGGTATCTATAAATGTCCTGTTGATTTTTTTCTGAATTCTATAGAAACCTGAGGGCCTACAATAGATGCATTATTAGTTTTCTACAGTATAGCCTTGCTTTTTGTTTACAAATGAACCCTTTAAGAGCTTCTACTTTCAAATATTTGCCTTACCCTGTATTTTAGTGACCAGAAATACACCTAAAGTGCATCAATGCACAAAACAGCAATCTCTGAGAGTAGGTATTTTTGGTCTGTTCAGAAGTAAAGAACCTGACGTGCTACATACACATTTCCAGAACTACTTTATACACCACAACCACTTCTATATCTTAAGAAAATAAATAAAAGATGACATTTTAAAAAATAAGCCACTACTGTACACTACAGGTACTTTAGTTTCATCTCTCCATTCCAAAATAGGGAAGGTGATAGGGAGAGGATAGAAGTCCTTTTTCTCCCATATTGGCAACATTTCCAGAAACTTGGGATTAGCCCACAGTGATCCCTCTTTGATATTGGCACACAATTCCATAGTAGGAAAATCAGCATTTGCAGGCTGTGGTTTCAACAGAAAAAAAGGGATGAGTTTCAGCCCCCTTTGCCAAACTCCCTGTTGCCCCTGTAAATACCAACATAAATAAAAAAATATATAAATAAATTAAATCTTAGCTATAATATGATGATATTATATAAAAATAAACATAAGGTAGTAATAAAGTACCTGAAAAAATTAGCTGTATGAGTAAGCTGCTGACAGATGGCAACCACACCATTGACTCTAATAGGAGGTGGTGGAGAATGGCAATGAAGGATCATCTGGGCCATCATCAGACACAGATGGTATAGGAACAGGAGAGGCAAAGGAGGTCAAGGTGTAACATGTTGAGTTCCACTTGAAAGAGAAAAGCAATATCAGAGGTCTGTGGGCTCTTTAAAAAAATCACATGAGAATTAACAACTTTGCTTTTTTTTTGTAAATTTCTTGATAAACTACGGCAGCCTTGATAATCTTTCTCTTTACTTTCAAACTTTGATCCATGTTCAGATCTGTTCTGAACACAAATGAACTAACTGCATGTCTTCACTAACTATTTAGGAAGACCTTTGAGTGTTAGTTCTTGACATTCCACATTCTCATTGCTTTCTCCCCTCTTTCCGCCTTGTGCTTCTTCAACAGACTCACCTTCCTGTAATTCATCATGTGATTATCTAAGTTCACAAATATTTCTCTTCTGTGTCATCAAATCCATCTTTTTCATCAAGGGCTTACTGTTTGAGCTACGTCGTCATCTTTTCTCTCAGACCCTCTGGAGCTGTGAGCGCGCTCCTTCCATGCTGCCTTCCAAATGCCATTAATTGTCTTGCTAGTTACCAAGTCCCATGCAGCAAGAATGTTTTCCAAGACATGTTGGATGTTGAAACTCTTCCAAAACTCACTCAACCAATATTTGTCTGGCTTGTCCCTCTCTTCAGGCAATTGCATCAATGTTTGTTGTAAATAAAACATTTGAGAATTAGCAATTACTCCTTGGGCTAGTGGTTGCACAGCTGAGGTGGTGGTAGTGGCAAAAGCACAACTCGAATGTTGGGATGCAAATCCCCTGGGTGAGCTCGATGGCTGTGTTACCCAGCATCTGCCAGGCTTTGAATGCCAGGTTATTCACATAACAATGCTCTTCTGCTTCATGACTAAAGCAGTTCACTAACCAGCCTTTTGTAAGGCTGGAAATTATCCATATGCTTTTACTTGAAAGCCAGGGAACACTTGACCAGTTTTGGTTCCACCCTTGTTTTTTTGTGAATGATCGCCTGCAGCATTACCCCACAGTATGTAAACTGTGCTGTATTTTGAAGCTTGGAGCTCACTCCCCCTCAGAAAAAAAAAGATTAAAGCTTCAGGTGGCAAGGTTTTGTGAAAGAGTCCTCCTTCCTCCATACTGACTGTTGCCTTGCAGAGCAATTTGGGGTAAATTTGCAATGGTTTCTGCCAAACAATACCAGAAAGTAGAAGGACAGAGCTCTGATTTTTGCTCTCTGTCTGAACTGAGAGCATTTTTTGGATCAATGGCTTCCTCATATGCCCAGTTATCTGCATGGATAAGCCACCTGTTTTGCCCAGTTTTTAATGATTCAGCATTTCAGTGTATTGATTTTGTGAGGTTCATCCACACTATCACACACCAAGAGCTGACGCAGGTTCACCATTTGTCAGTCTTCATCATATTCCCATCTTTGTTTCTAAGGGTAATAACTTCCATAGATGTTTTGTTGATATTGCCGTACGGCTGCATTACTAGAGAGGTGTCGGGAGGGGATGGGAGTGCTGGATGAAGGGAACGAGGGCTTTGCTCTCCCTCCTTCTGCTGTCCCCAAGCCCTGAACACAGTCACTTTGCTCTGCAGAATTGCGAGGCCCTGAGCTGAGGCTGGAGAACTTGTGAGCAATGACATGGCACATCAGTCCTTGTCCCCTCAAATCATATCCTAACAGGTCTTCTCTCAAAACAAGATGAGCAACAAACCTAACGACAAGCCTGTGTGAAGGTCTCATTTTCCATTCTTAATTCAAATTGTCTTAAATCAACTGCAGCTGATTTCTAAATGCAAGTTGAAAATAAAGTCCTGGAAGAGGACTGTTGCTGTTATTACATGAAATATTTAAATTCTGAGAAACCTTCCCAAACACTTCCAAAATAATCATTTTCTGATGATGCAGCAACCTGTCCGCTGGGGACAATTTATAGGTGTTTCAGAAAAAAAGCAATGTAGAAGCATGGAAGAAATATTACTTAGAAAAATAATAAATGTCTCCTGCATTTTACATGTTGAAAAGGTTTGCCTGTAAATTCCTTTTTTGACATTCATCCCAGAGCCACTTTAAAGGCAACCCACAGACTCAACAGGGAGACAGTAAACACTAAATCATAATTACCTCATAAAAGGGGAGCCTGTTTCTCTGAACGCCTGAGATCTGGTTTTGTTTCACAAAAATATCATAAATCTGTTGTGTTCTACCTAGTTTTATTTAAGGCCAATTAGTGCTTATATTAAAAAGGAAAAGAAAGAAAAACAGAAGCAACACCTTCCAAACTTTGCTGTCATTTGTATAGATATGAAACACCGATTCTCTGCTCTCATTAAAGAGCTGTTCATTAGAGGACAGCCTGTTCCACGAGAGCCGAGATCTTACATTAACAGTGAACTATGGAAAATCTCTCCCATTTGGCAGCCCACATTAACATTTCTTCAGCAAAGGGATTTCTTTTTAATGTGATCTAGTGCTGTATGCGTTACTGTACAGAAAAAAATATTTTTCAACACAGTCTTGACTTGGTTTTAATATCCCACAGGGTGACATCTGACACTGTACTGAGAGAATAACACCTCTCTGGGTAATCTTTCCAACAGAGCCTGAAAATGAGCAGTCTGTGCCATTAATATGGCCAATGTAATTAGCAGAGCAGTATGACTGATCTTTTTTTTTTTTTAATCAACATTTCCTAAAGCTATTTCTTCAACTCAAGTTACTGTAGCCTGTGGAGCCACGGAAAGCTAAACTTGAACATACTCAAATAGGTCACAGTTCTGAAGCTCAAGTAGAGAATATCAAAGATAATGTACCTGCCTGCCTTGGACATGATTTCTGAAAAAAAAACTTATCATCGAATTACCCAGGATATTTAAAGAAATGTTTCTCGGTGAAATTAGTCATCCCATAATCATTTTTCAAGACAAAAGAGTCTTTGTATTTACTAAGAAAAAGAAAAGAGAAACTAAAATAAGTTTAAGTTCTGGTTGTCAGCAGTAGCCAAAATTCTGGGCTAAAAAAATATCCACATTTTATTTTTACAGCTTTGACCAGTCTTGATACAATTATTTGATTTTATCGCATCTATATTTATTCTGTTTGTGTAGGAATGACTCTTTTCTTAGGCCTCCTTTTCGGGGAATTTGCATTCAGAGAGACCAGTGGACCATGTATCACTTCACATTGCAAAAATAGCCCCACCAGGCATCGTGTGGTCCTGCTGCGAGGCAGGCAGGCAGCGTGACTTCCCGGGAAAGGATCGCCAAATGAAACGTCCAACGTCAGCGCACTGACCCCTGAAGCGTGCAAGCACCCGGGACCCTGCTGGCACACCGGGAGCCAGGACAGAGGCGGATGGGGGAGCGTCTGCCGAGCTTGCCTGGATGTCGCTGCCCTTCAACACAATTCCTTGGCAGGGCTGTGCTGTGGAAGAGATGGGTACGATGACGGCTGTCAGCACGTGAAGAGCTGGACATGGTTGATGCCTGTTCTCACCTCCTGGGTGAAAAAAAAAATTGGCAACAGCATGTTGCGGGATGTTAAAACCATATTGGTTTTTCCCTAACAATACAGTCCCATTTCCTTATGAGATACAGATTCTGTGTGGGGAACACCTCTTCCCCAAAAATATCCGAGTTCCAGGTGATTGTGTTGACCTTCCATTGGCAGTGCAGTTGGTTCAAAGCTCTTGTATCAGAACTCTGAAGCACAAGCGCACAAGCATCATTTTCTTTATGAAACATGGAACATGAGACAGAAATGAACAAACTAGGTCCAGTGTTGAAGGATGAAACTTCCTTAACAGAGAGGCAGCAAAGTCTAGTGACCAGGATAGAGGATGGGACAGATCAAATGCAAACTCAGTGTCATTGGAGATGTTTCAAGTGAATTTCCTCTGGTGGGTGGATTTGGCTCTAATTCTACTCTTGATTTGATAGGAAAAATCCATTTAATTGCTCTGCTCTAGCTACAGAATTACTGTTGTACATGTCACACACAGCCTTTAGAGGGGCTTAGAAAGATTTCCTCATATGTGAGCAAAATTTTAGTTTCATGAAGGCACACACCCAGCCTTTAATCTCCAATCTTTTGTTATGCAAGGTGTTGTTTCTAGCAAGTTCTAGATGAAGAGTACAGAAGGAAAAGCTAGCTTTCTGCTTTGATCCATGATTATGGCAATGTTTGTCCCCAGATGGTTTCCCAGAAACCAGAATATTACAATTAAGATGAAATTAACTTCTTTCTTTCTCTCTCTCTCTCAAAAAAAAAAAAAAGAGAGATTATTTGGTGGAGTTTCATTCCCTTATTTCAGCGATGGGCATAACAAAGCACATTACATTTACATTCCACTAAATGCCATATTCCTCTTTTATTCCTTTATCACTTATTAAAAGAGTGCAGGAGAGAAGGAAAACTCTTATCATTTTCCTCAGGACCATTATAAATCTTCATCAGTTAATGTTTTAATGTTTATCAGTTAATTATAGATCTTTATCAGTATAATCTTTATCAATTAAGCATTCCAAATGCAAAAAGTGTTAGCACATATTCAGACTATGGATCATTAATATGCAAAAATGCCCTGAGTGATTTATTTTTAACATTTTCATTTGAAAAACAATATACTAGCAAACACCATCAATATCATATTTGCTCACATGATGGCATCGTGCTGTGATTAAAGTCCTTGATTTGAAACAGGCAACAGACTGCCAACAGCTCTCAAAGCATCACTGAGGGCTTTTGGG